>JAANYP010004431.1:0-138755 GCA_020465985.1 Centrapalus pauciflorus
AATATATATATATATATATATATATATATATATATATATATATATATATATATATATATATATATATATATATACCCATATATAGGGAGTGGATCAAATGAGAACCGTCCTTAAAATGAGGACGATAAGAACCAATGAGATTATGACACATCATCAATCTTAATCCTCCCCTATAAGGGCATATTGGACATTTTGATTAATTAAAATTGTTAAATGAAAAAAATCCAATTCTCATCCCATTGACAGCACATTTACTAAAATTAACTCTATCTTTCTCTTTCTCCTTCCTCTCTTTAAACCAACCATCCACTTATTCTCTTTTTTTGTCTTCAACATGGAAGAAAAGAATCACCATCATGTGGAAACCGACGACTACACCCCTCTCCCGCCTCCATCTCCATCGTCGTCCTCCCCTAAACAAATACTAACGTCGATAACCTTTCCTCCTGGACAACCACTACCACCACGTAGAACCAACCACGGCTTCATCGACGTCCATGGCCATACCCAACATTGATTGGTCATTATGACCACCGATCTCGACACCCCTTGAAGATCATATTCTCTGACGGCTTTTCCAATGTCGGAGAACCACCATCCATAGGTTCACCACCTACTCTATTTCTCCCCCTTTTCAGGTTTAAGAAACTGACCATGAATCACTCGTGGTGAACCACTGGGTCGATCACCTTTCATTCCGTCCATGTCACCGTGAATCATCGATTGTGAAGACCACCCAGGAGTATCTAAAATAACTTGAAAAGAGAATGATGTATTTTATACAATTCAATGGGTTTGTTCAGATAAGTTTCTAGTTGTGAACCACATGTGTAGAAGAGGATGTTGTGTATCTTTTAGTTCTTGTTTTTGATTTCAGGATTTATAGAATCGTTTATCATATGTTGGAATTGTTTACAAAATTGATTTTTTTTATTTAACAATATTATTGTTTTTTATTGGTTTGTAATGAATCGTTCATAATGAATCATCTCCATTGATGTCGTTTTGTATCATTTTGTATATAGATTGTTAGACTTTGTATCGATTTAAGTGTGTTACAACTTATAGATTTGCATCAAATATTTTATTTACGTGAATCATTGTGTAACCCTTGATGAAGTGTGAATCACAATGCAATCATTGATGAACTGTTAAGTTAGTGTCATGAATCTCACATGTTAGTCCTGAAATATAGGTTGTATTAAATGTGAATCATCGGTAGTGTCATTTGTGGTTTCGTGAATCAACGACGGTGTTTGTGAACCATGGTGGTGTCGTGAACCGCACGGTGGCGTCGTGAACCATGAACCACTTGCCGTAACCAACGTGAACCACTCGCAAAAACCCTGAGCCGGACTTCTCACTTGTTGCACCGTGAACCACTCCCACCTACTAAATGCATGTCGTCGTGAACCACACCCCTGCTCATCAATGTCTGCCGCCGTGAACCACCAACCTCCGAACTTCCTCTCTGTCATCCGTCGTCTGAAAACCGTGAATCCCCTAACGGCCGTCGTGAATCGCTCATCAACAGTGCAGCCGTCCAAACCCCCCAAATCCTACTATAAATCTGATTCCTCCTAATTAATGACATATATTTGCTAAAAATATAATGGTGCATAAATGACCAAATTGCCCTCTAAATGTTTTAAAAGGGGTATAAAACTCTATTTAATTACAAAATTGCCACCTTACATCCTATTGGTTGATTTACAAATTCTAGCAATTTCATTGGTTCTTACCGTCCTCATTTTAAGCACGGTCCTCATTTTATCCTCACCATATATATATATATATATATATATATATATATATATATATATATATATATATACACACACACACACACACACACACACACACACACACACACACACACACACGCACACGCACACGCACACGCACATATATATAGGGATGAGATCCATTGTGAACAAGATATTGTTGTGAACAAATAAAAAATGCATATAATCATTCATATTTATCAACAAGTGTTTGTAACATGATTCATATGATTCAAAAAGTTCATAAAATTGTTATCAAAATTCAGAACATTCGAAAGGTTTATAGTAGTTTCTATGACAAGATGCATAAAATTCAAAAGATTCATAAGTTTCGACAAATTAATAGGATTCAATAAAATCCATAGGATCGAATAAGGTTAATAGAAGGGTTCGATAGTATTTTCAACAAGATTAATAAGATTAAAAGTTATTTTATGGTTGTTCACAATGTTCACAACGATAAAATGTTCACAAAAGTTCTTTAGTGTGTGTGTGTGTGTGTTTGTCTATACACACACACACACATCTAATTTAATAATTTAATATTATATATATCCTTCTTAAACTTCATAATATCACATATACCCAATTTAAGTTATTAACATCACATATATTCCTATTAAACAACATTAATATCATATATACTCGAATTTGTAATTTAATTATTTTTAAAACTCATAATTAATATTATTTATTAATTAATGACTTTATACCCTTATTTATATATCATTTTAGAGGGTGTTTGGTTTTGCGTTATGAACCAGATTATCAGCTTATTACGTTACAATAACACAAATAATTAGTTTAAAGTGTTTGGATTGCATACATTAATAAGTGATTATTTGCGTTTAGCGTTAATCTTACCACACTTTTTCATAAGCTAAAAATTGTAGCTTATTTGCTTCATAAGCGATTATTTGATCATTTTACAAGTAAAAACGCAAATCCAAACACTTTAAAAACTGATTATTTGATAATTATGATAGCAAACAACATAAGTTAAACCAAACACTTTATTTCCTGCAGCACTTTTTGTTACAGCTATTATCTGATTATTAGTTTCCAAAACGCTACAGCACTTTTTCAAACGCAAATCCAAACACCCTCTTAATTAAAGTTCATAATATCATATTTACCAAACTTTAATTAATTCTTAATATTATATCCCTCTTAAGAATTATATATAATTTATTTTTAAACTTTTACTATATAAATTCTTCCTATTAAAACAAATTAACAATATAATTATTAAGAAACTTTGCCTTGTCATATATGATATTATGAATTCTAAAATATAAATAGGTATATATGAAGTTCTTCCTTTGATCGGAGGAGTCAGCTAGTTTCAGAAACAAACAAGTTGGATACGAATAAAACCTGAAATCTATGAAGTTATGCAATTTTTGAACTTTTATTTTTGCAACCAGATGTTAACAAACTAGAAAACATGCTTATAGAAATCAATACTAATCCACATTCACACATTCAATAGTCAAACAAACACAATTTCTAGCGGGTCAAAGAGCAGAGTTATCTTGTCATTCAAAAGGCCCACAAAATGTTGTGGGTCTTCTGCGATGACATGTGTTGTCGTTGTAGGTGTTCGTGACTTTTTTCCCTTTTACCTTGCAGTGAGGATGCACGTGTGTTCTATCTCTATGTAGGGCCGATCCTAAATATCTTTTTTTTTTGTTCAGAACGAGATAAAAGAAAAATGATTTCTTTAAAAAATTTAAAAACACAAATACTATTTTTCATTAAATGAGATAAATACAACATACAATTTTTTTAAAGGGTTTTGATTAGTTATTAGGCTGAAAAATAAAAAAAAATACACATGTGGACTTAATGCATTACTTATTAGACTGAAAAAATTATATGTCGTAATGGTTTGATGCCATGAATGGTAGTCCATATGGCACTCCAGAGCCGGTCCAGTCTATATGTGTCATTTTTGTATTACAACAATAAAACCTAAAAAGAAAGCAACAAACAATAACTTTACCTTTGTTTGAAAGCAACAAGCAACAGAGGTGGTCTAGATCAATGACAAAAACGAAATAGTTTAGGTTTCTTGAGAGAGATTTGATACAATACTAGTAGAGTTTTTTATGCGTGTTTGTTCTTAGGCCAAGGACACCGAAGTAGAGCGGTAATTAGAGTCATTTAGGGCTTTTGAAGTAAAAACGAATTTATTATTATATAAGATTGCTTTACATAGTTTTTTTAAGGAAAAATCATGTAAAAAACCAACGCACTTTCAGTATTTTTCAAATCTATCTATACTATTAAATGAATAAATTTTTTGCCATTTGTTAACACCTTATAATGCCATGTGGCTTTATATCCAAGTGTCATTTGTAATTTTTTTATTTTTTTAAAATATAAATATTCAAATCTTTTTAAATCCCTAAAAATGTTCCTATTCTTAAGGATCTATTAAATATTTTAAATTACATCAACATTTAAAAAACTATTAACTAATTATAATATTGACAATAAACTTTAATGTTATTATCAATTATCTTTTTCATTTAACTAACTTATACTTAAAACTAATTATAATAAAATATGTTAAGTATCATAAGTATATAAAGATTCAGTGTATCAATATTTAATGTTAACTTTAAATTTTTAGTTTATATAATTTTTGAGAAAAAATATTTATTAAAGTTATCCGTGTAATACACGGGTTAATAAACTAGTAAACCATTGTACTAAAAACGCTTCCACAAAAATGCCTCAACTTAAAAATGTTTTTGTAAATATCACCACAAGTAAAATGTTTTCATAAAAATCCTTTAACTTAACAAAATCTTATGAAAACTTCTCAAAAATTCTTTAAAAATCTCATAAAATAACACAATTCGTAAAAGTTTAAGTTGAATGACTTTTATGAAAATATTTTTGGTACAGGGACTTAATCAAAAAATATTAACAGTAAATTGGTTTTTTGTATAATTGTCCCTTCTTTTAATAACTATGTAATTATTACTTTTTTAAACGGTAATGTAACATATGACCTTGTGAAAATATTGATATCACCTTTATTTAATCTTGGTTATCAAAACTTAATAACAACCACATGTCCTTTAAGATAGGTAGGGATGGATGACTTAGGATAAGTGATGCAGCGTCGTAAATGGTAACAAATTAATCGGTTGATTCTAAGAATTCCCAGATTAATCTCTACTTAAAGGGTGTTGATTCCGTAGAATGCCAAACAATTAGGCTTCAAACAACCGATTTGAACTCGAAATTAGGAAAATGAAAAAAGTTCTCTTGATTGATAATCTGATTTCTTACAATGCTTCAACATATCTTAAATAGAAAATGAAAACTAAAAACGGGTCAAAAAACCCAACGGGTTGACCCAGAGAACCAAAAGAAAAAACCAAAAAACACATAAAAATCACAATAAAGCCCATAACTTTCAATCCGGGTCGAATTTGGGCCAAACGGTTGGGCAAACTGCCATTAGCTGTTTTGTCATTGCGTGGAGCTCAAGCCAACGGTCGTCTGGACACCTGACGGGTCCCAAACGGAGACCCAACTCAATAGTTATGACCGTTTCCGTTTAGCCCTTTTTATGACGAACCCTGTCTTGAGCCTCCAGAAACAGTATGGCCCAATCATCCACACTCGGGCCTGCATCACTAAGGTAGGGTACAATGAAATATGTAAGCAGGAATGATAGAGTAGGGTAGGTCGGTAAGGGCTAGGCTGGGTAGGGTAGGTGGGTCGATGAGGGGTAAGGTAGGGGTGAGTTAAGGTAGGATAGGATGGGTGTAAGGTAGATTGGGTGTGGGTGTGGGTGTGGCCAGGGTAGAATGAGGGTGGAGTAAGATAAGATAAGATAAGGTAGGATAGATAAGCGTGTGAAAGGTAAAATATGATAGGATAGGATGAGTTAGTGGCGGGGTATGATTGGGTTGAGTTAGGTAAGGTAATGATAAGTGAATGGATATGATATGTATGAGACAGGGGTGGACCGAAGCCTTCGGTATAGGGGTCAACCGACCCCGATAAATTTTCGAATTTGCGGGTTATGTGTATAGCTAAAAAAATTTGACCCCCATAGTTTTTAAAGTTCGACCCCTCAGCTCTCACTCGGAGTAAAAAGACTGCCTCGCACGAGGCCTGATTTTCGGAGCTGCATTCGTGTCCACATGTGCTGGCGAGTTCAGTGGATTTTAGCCTTCGGGGTCCAAGATTTGCACCCCCCCTGCGCGCGGGTAGGCATTGAAGTAAAACCACAAACAATCTTGTCATGACTTTAAACACTCCTCCTTATAAACCCACTTTGGTTTCCATCTTCCTTTCTATGTGGGACTCAAGTTCTCCCACTAGAAGGAGTTTCATTCATTCCAAACATCAATCTTTGAGCATCGATATCTCATTTATCTTATCTTCGTTTTGGACATTCTTTATATCATTGGAATCCTCTCTTCAAGGAGAATACAAACTCACAAAATATTAATTATATATTTCACAATTATATATAATTATATTGGTCCAAAAACATGGAAAATAAAATTTTTTCTTTGAAAAATTTACACTCTTTTCCAACACTTTATACTATCGTAGCTATTAAATTCCGACCCCCATAAAAAAAAATATGGGTCCGCCACTGGTATGAGACATATATATAATTGTTCATTTAAAGTCAAAATTAAGTGCCGAAGGTAATGAATTTCATCACCAACAATTTGCTAAGTATTGATCGAATTATTACCCCATATGACACAATGAATGATTGCAATATATATTAACTCAACCATTATTGTTATCATCATTGTCATTTTTTTTTTTGGGATATACAACTCCAACTAAACACCTTAAATATTGTGCATGCAATCAATCATGTATATAGTAGTAATTCAATAACAAAAACAAAAAGGATTTGAACACCCCTTTATTAATCAAAAACTCCTTTATCCACCCGACCAACAAAAATGGCCTCCTTTTTTTTACATTTCCATTTTTGTTCCTTATTTACTTTTCACAAAAAGTTAGAAACTATGCATGCATGGCATATAAATATATAACAACAAAGCATGAAGAAAACACATGAGAAATCTGCATCGAAAGGGGAAATCTAAACAAAAACAATCGATCTCCAAATTTTAGTGCATTACAAAGTCATCTTCTTCTTCCAATTCAATACCTTGTTCTGCAAGCCTTTGTTCCTTGTAGACATACCCTCTTGCGCTCACTAGAAATACCCCTAAGTTTATAACACTTAGAATCGCGAGTAACCAGTAGAAGTCATAAAGCCGCCCTTTGTTCAGATTATCGGCTATCCATGGATGTTTGTCTCCTGTAATCTTGTGCACGATCGTCACTAAAAGCGAACTCATAAAGAACCCTAATGATAACGTGCTTAGAAACAATCCGGTGCTCATCGTTTTCATCCCTTTTGGACACTCCCTTAAGAAGAAATCAAGTTGTCCTATGTAAGTAAACGCCTCACCTGACCCGACTAGTATGAATTGTGGGATTAGCCAAAAGACAGTTAGGGGAACTGGCTTAGACGGGTCGTTTACTAAACCATGTGAATGAGCGACGTTTAGTCTCTTGATCTCGGTTAGGGCAGCTGCGATCATTGCCACTATGGATAGGACTAACCCTATTCCGATACGTTGGAGAGGGCTTAGACCTTGTGGGTGTTTGAGGTATCGTTTGGCGACAGGCGCGATCATTCGGTCATAGACTATTACTGTAATGAGGATGGTTCCGACGAAGAAAACGGTAAGGGAAGCTGCAGGAATTTGGAAGGATTTTCCGATATGTCGATTCATGGTAGTAGCTTGTGATACTGAGAGTGTGGTCATTTGAGCATATACAGTCCAAAATAATATTGTGGTAGCCCAAACTGGTAGCATTCTGATCACCATTTTCACCTCCTCGACATCGGTTAAAGTCGAAAGACGCCATTTATCGACCATAACTATTGATTCGTATGATCTTTCGGTGTCGTTAATCGCAGCCTTGTCAAGGAAACTGCAAAAAAAAATATAAATGATCATTAATAATATTCAAAGAAGATTGAAGCTAATTTCATTATACTCAACAAGTGTTTTAATTTGTTCATACAATATTTATCATATTCATGCATGTGTAGCTAATAACGGGTCCGTCGTAAATGCATGGGTGACAAAATTTGGAACTTTCTTTTTATAAAAACACAAGCCAACTTAAATTCTTCACTTGAGAATCCAAGTGAAAAGAAAAGAGCATAAAATTTTTGGTTTTTTACACGATCAAATTTGAAAATACAATAATACTATGATTGTTATATTTTTCTCTATCTAATAAATTCTACTTAATTCTCCACGTACTATTGCTAGAGCAATGAGAGAATTAAATTTTAAGCTATATATTGATACAACTTAAAAATTCATAAATAATTTATCTACAGAGTTTTTAACTAATAATATGTCTTTATTTCATTTCCGTCGATTCTCTCTATCAAACATAACTCTAATGTCTAATTTGGTTGACTTCATATTAGAATCAAACTTTAAATACTTGTCCAAAAAACACCTTAATCTACTTCTTTGATATTCAAAAAACCAAACTTTGAGAATCATGTTTTACAAAACAAGGATAACAATAATTATTTAAGTGTCTCTTAATTTCAGATCTTTATGTACAATTATTATGGATTACTTGCACAACTAGTTAACAGCAGCTTTAAACGTAATCCAAACACCTCGTTAAAATAATTGTCATCTTATATATATATATATATATATATATATATATATATATATTCAAGATCAATTGTGTATTATATTAGACTGTGGTACCAGAGTACCATATAAAATGAACACGTTCAATACGATAAAATGTTTAATTTAATTCAAAATTGCAATATACAATGTTCAAAAGTATATTATTATTGACTAGTTCACATCATTTATATGTTTATTATGATAAATGTTCTATTTAATGCAAATAACAATATACAAATGTTCAAAGGTGCAATATGTATAAACATGTGCATGTTGCACTTTTGTATAAAATTAAACGTTTAAGTATTTTAACGTAATGAATATAAAAATGATGTGAACTAGTTAATCATAATGCAACTTTCAACATATGAATATTACACGTTTGCAAGAAATTTAACATTTAATCGTAATAAACATGTTCATTTAATATGGTACTCTGGTATCCCAGTCTAATATGATACTCCATGGATGTCAAATATTATATATATATATATATATATATATATATATATATATATATATATATATATATATATATATATATATATATATAGTATTATATATATGTATGTATGTATGTGTGTGTATTTCCAAGAAAGATTGAAATATTTTGAAGATGAGATTTGTTTTGGAGTGTACACCAATTACGATACGAAATAATTTTATGCAGTCGGTGCAAGTAAAACATGTGGATTAAAGTAGTCGACAGTGTTAGTTGTGGATAGTACCAAGAGCATTGATTTTTCAATGTCGCTACCAAGTAATAAAAAAGACAATTTGCAAATAAAATGCAAGATATTTATAAATTTATGTCGAACAAATTGCAAATATATATTTATTTTATACTTTAATTTATTATTATATAATTATATAATGCATTATTTTTTAAAAACTTTTACAAAAACGAAAACAAAACTCGATGTCAGTTTACGTAAATTAATAAAAAAAAATGAAATATCTTATATTCTTTTGTAATTTACCCTGATAACAACGTTAGAAAAGAGATGATTTTGAATTTTCGAAGTGATGCCAAATTTATTGAAAAGTTGAAAAGGTAGATGGAATCTTTTTGGGTCTTTGGATTTGTCTTTGTCTATGTTAGGTGAATTTATTATAATGTTAATGATGTTTTATTATCATTAAAAGTAAATTTATAAAACTATAAAATCTTAAGTTGAATATATGATTTTTTTTTGTTTATTTGTAAATTTGTGTTTAAATTCATAAATTTAAAAGAATTAATTAATAATATTAAAATTAAGTTTTAGTTTCATTTTAAAACCATTATCTTGTATGGTTACATATATATATTAATGTTTTATTGTATTATATATGATGATTGGCAGGCTCTTTTTATTTTATTATTATTAAATGATATACTTTAGAAATCTATTCTTCCTATGCATCTTAAAATAATTGCAAGAATTGTAAACATCTATATGAAATTGAGAGGATTTATCTTCATTTAAAAGTTTTTAATTAAAGTTTATATACTCTAATTATTGATAAAAAAAGTAGTTTTTGTTTTGTAATTTTAGTCGTTTCCACTCGTTTCGCGAGATTCAGTTTTAATAAAATTCTTGCTGCTAAAAGATTATAATGCAGTCGCTTTCGGTTTGTAAACTTCCAATGCTATATACTATTGATAAATAGTTAAAAGAAATAATAATGTTAATATATTATACATCTTTGATGAAATAATGAACAATATATTTATTAAGATCCAAAAAAAATGGTAATTTTAATGGGAAATGAAGAATTATTGGGGTATAAATAATGGGAAAATATGGTGGCCTAAAATTGGCGTATTATTCTAGTTGATTGAATTATGGACAAAAGATGGCACCCACACAAGTTTGGCTGGCAAATCAAGAACACAAGATTAGTCCTTCCTGTATCTTATTCGCTTTCGAATATTCAATACTAATTTAATAAATTATTTTCATTACTGATAGCCATACACACACACACACAAAAAGATAGATATTCCATCATTATCCTAATTGTTAATGACATTCACATGGCCAATTATGCATCTCTTCTGCCACCTTTTCATTAAAAATTTAATGACTTTTTAAATAAAGTTTGAAATTTTACGTTAAAGATTTGTTTTAGTCAATTAAATTTAATGATGTGTCAATTTTAAACACTCTAAAACCGTGTAAAAACATTGTATTTATCCTAAAACATGACTCCATCATTGATCATATATAACTTGTCCTCTCTCTCTCTCTCTCTCTCTCTATATATATATATATATATATATATATATATATATATATATATATATATATATATATATATATATATATATATATATATAGATATATATATATATATATATAGGGATGAGATCTATTGTGAACAAGTTATTCGTTGTGAACGTTGTGAACAAATAAAAAAAAATACATATAATCATTCATATATATCAACAAGTGTTTGTAATATCATTCATATGATTCAAAAGGTTCATAGAAGTGTCTATTTAAGATTCAGAACATTCAAAAGGTTCATAGTACGTAGTTTTTATAACAAGATGCATAAGACTCAACAAGATTCATGAGATTCGACAAATTAATTGGATTCAATAAAATCCATAGGATCCAATAAGATTAATGAGTTAATAGAAGGGTTCGGTAGTATTTTCAACAAAATTAATAAGATTCAAAAGCTATTTTATGGTTGTTCACAACGAATAAAGTGTTCACAAAAGATCCTTAGTCTATATATATATAGACCCACATACATATTCCCATTATTTGGTGTTTCTGTATATATTTTTACCATATAATATGGATCGATAATTGTTTTCATAGAGTGTCAAATTTAATGTTATTATAAATCAAATAATCATAGATACAATTATATATATATATATATATATATATATATATATATATATGTGTGTATATATATATATATATATATATATATATATATATATATATATATATATATATATATATATATATATATATATATATTAAAAAACTTAAAAGCTTAGGCTAGTTAAAAAAGAACAACTTGCAATATAAATTGATTTATGTGGATAAAGTTATATACAAAACATTAATTAAATGAACGTGTTGAGTAGCATATATATAGTAAGTAAATCCAAATATTTTTATGTTGCAAAAATGAAAATAATTTTATAAAATATGGAGAACTATAATGTTGAAATTTCTTCCTATTGGTCATAAAGATATTCTCCTTATGAGTCATCACCTTTTTAATAATTTAGTTTTGTACATAAGAAAATATATATTAAATGCTATAAGTCATTCTTAATAAAGGCAAAGTCATTCATCTTTTAACCTAACTTTGTGTTCCTGAGTCGATCATGACAGGAGAATATAGAGGGAAAATAATATAATGCATTATTTTAATTATTTGTGTTAAGTTTTCGGGTTAAAATGTAAGAAAAAATTATTATTAATTTTTTGTTTTCGAAAAATTTTCAAGAAAATTAATTCCATAAAAAAAAATTCCTTTCTTTTTTAAACCTATAATAAAAATTTAGAGATGAAAACCTGTTTTTTACATGGTAACACCATTTTTTTTGTTTGCTTTAGTTTCAAGATGTATTTATGTAACATTAATTAAATTTACATTTAATTGATGTGGTTATATATATGGACAAAAAGTTAAAAGTAGGCAGTTAATTCAGTTAAAAAGCGATTAAAAAATAAATTAATTATAGAAAAATAAAAAAGACTAACCTGAACTGTTTGCTGTGAGGCAACTTCTGCTTGGCTTTTTTGTTATCAACTCCTGGAATTACAACATCATTCACATCAAACAACAATGAAGGATCTGATGGAGTCTCCATATGCCTCTTCCTCCATGCAGCGACGCAAACCGAAGCTATTTGCGTTAACGGACTACCCACGAGCTTCTTAAACCGATACCTTTTCGTACCCAACAATAAGGCCACCAAACCGATAAAAATGGCACAAGCCATGATCCCATACCCCCAACGCCGACCCAAATTGTCTTGGATATAAACCAATACAGTAACCGCGGCAAGCGCACCGATGTTTATGAAGAAAAAGAACCAGTGAAAGAAAGTTGCCATTTGGTGCTTTTCCTCCTTGTCAGTGTCATCAAATTGGTCTGATCCAAAGCCTGAAACACTGGACTTGAGTCCACCGGTCCCTAGGGCGGTCAGGTAGAGTGCAAGGTACAAAACCATCACTTGGATCCCGGATGCCTTGACACAGTCACTGCTATCCGGTGTGCATTTCGGTGGTTGTAGGCCGGGGATGGCGGTTGAGATGGTTAAGATTGTCACTCCCTATCGATCATTACAAAACTATTAGATAAAATTGAATAATATTGTTTATTATACATAAATCTCAAATATAGAACATAGTGGACATAATTTAATCACTATTATTTATACATAACTTAATTAGTATTATAGGATATTTCAACTAGGAGATTTATACCAATTTAGGAAACATTTTTGACCCTTTTTTTGATTTTATGATCTAAAATGGATGACATAAACATATAAATATATTACTTACAATTGCTTGAACCGCGGCGAATATGGCAATCGTTAGATACCTATGAACACCAACAAATAAAATGAGAAAAATCAAATTTTTTTCCGATTGCACATAAGAACTTAAATACACTAATTGACACAGAATTAATCATACCGGCCGAGAAAAGTATCAGCAACAAAACCACCAAGTAGACATAACATGAAAGAGGTACCCAAGAAATTGGTGACGGTAGTGGCCGAACTAGCATTTCCAAAATGCATAGTTTCGGTCAGATACGGCACCAAATTCACAGCGATACCTAAAGTCGTGAACCTTTCACATCCCTCCACTCCTGAATTAATTATATCAAACCAAACTTGGATTCAGAAGTCGATAATTGATTATACATCTTAAACATGATTGTAAAAACAAAACTAACAAAACACGAAAAACACACAAAAGAAGCCACTTGTATATAATGCAAGTGACCGACATAAGAGAGGGTGATGAACCTAGAATCATGGCGGCACTAATCCAGCCGCCGGTTGTGGTACGGCGAGCCGGCCGACCCTTGTAGTCCCAAGCATCAGGTAGAGTTTTGGCTACTTGTAATTCAGGGAGAGCCATATTTTTATATATATCTTGTGAGATATTTTGTTTGGTTTTTTTGGTATAAAGGGAATTGAAGGGTATATGCAGCCTAGGATTTAAAGGTGGGGGGAAAGATCAAAGACAGTGGGGAATATAGGATGCTTAAGATTCTATGAGTTTTTAGACAATACCTAGGGGCCTTTTATAGTCGAGACTCAAGATCATGTGATTATATCTAATTAATTATAGAATTATTGTTATCGTCATTATATTATATATAAACTTATATGATAAATTTCTCAATTTTATATAACATGTTATTTAGAAAAAAGAACTTGTATTTTAGGTAAATACTTGTATATTAATAGTACTAACTAATTTTGTAATACGTTTTTAACAAACAATAACAATTCAGCTTTCGTCCTTATGGAATAGTATTGTTTTTCAATCATGTTTTTTTGTTACGTTTTTAGGTTTAAAAAACTTAAAATTAATTGGGTGGGTTGTCTGATAAATCTCATTCTTAACTTTTTTTGGTTTGTGAGATTCTAGCGTTTTATTAGTTTTTATAAAATGTTGTTGTTCTAAAATAGTAACAATAATAATTAAATCATCCGTTATAAAAAATGATAAAGTTAGGGGATTCTAATGTACATCATTCTCTTTGCAAATCATACCCTCTTTTAATATGAGAAGGGTAAGTTTAATTAGTCGTGGTCCACGTCATTGACAAAAAGACATAAGTGGAAGGGATATATGATTTAATAAAATTAAGGAAAGGAGTGCACGTTTAGCATAATCCTAAAATTATGATAGGTAAATACTTGTATGTTGTTATATATTTAATAAGTTCTTTTTTGTATAAATTTGGTTGTTCTTTTACGATAAACAAGTAATGAATCTTATAAATCAATCACAATACGATAATAATAGTTGAATTTGTAAGCTTTGTTTGTAACAAATTTGATAAAGTGATAAAGAATAAAGTATATATAACACTTATTACTAAATAAAATTAAATAAATATTATAATTGACTTTAGGGATAACTCAGAAGTTGAGATTTGAGATGCATATTTTACATCGTCTTATTAATGGTTTTAACAAGATTTTTATAATAATATATATGTTATAATCAAATGTGTATCTAATATACATATTAAAAGGCAAATAATCAATAAGATTAAGAGTCATGGGAGCTTAAGCTTATGGTTTTTAAAAGCTTCAACTATTTTTATCTATAAGTTACATTTGAATGTCTTTTTTTTTTTTCAATAGCTCAATAAAACCGTAAGCTCTCATAAGCTACTTCAAGTAGTTTGGGTTTATGGAAAATAAAATTACAAAAATAACATTAATTAATTATGATTCTACTTTGGTTTATATATTTATATGTATTTTTATGTTTACCAGCTACAACTACTTTAGCAAACACTTCTGATAATAAAAACTTCAAACTATCATAAATTAGAACTTCAGCTCTAGCTAGTTTTGTCAAACAAACTCTAAGATTAATGATTATATAATGATTATTTATTATTCATTTTCATAGAGGGAAAGACAAATTGACAATAATGTTCCTTCATTTATATTGATTGGTGTCTAAAGGCAATAATCAATAAATAAAAATTAAGATTAATGGCATGTCTAGGGATGATTGGCTTTTAAATGGTTTATCATTATGTATAGTGGGGTCTCATTGCTGATCCACAGGGCCTTCCAATAGATTTTGATATTTGACTTTGAAGGCAAATGTGATACTTATTCCCTTTTTAGAATTGAATCATTTTTATTATATATTTTGTCATGTAAACACTATATTTCAACATAGAATCAAGGCTATAATCATATATATTGTTAGAAATTTGATAAAAACTTTTATGCTTATATACTTTAAGAAAAAAACCCTTTTATATAACAAAATTTGAAGAGGAAAATGAGATTAAGGAGATGTGTTATACGAACAAGGAGAGCAAAATCGTTATGTATGTTAAGCAAATACTAGTTGAAGTTGCATGCCATTGTTAGCTGAAGCTTTGGTTATTAGATTTATTTGTTAAAGTAGTTGAAGTTGATGTTAGAAAAACATAAAATGACATAAAAATACATATAAACAAATAAACCATAATTTAGGTATTTCAATTTTATAGTTTTATTTTTCATAAGCTTAACTCAATTACAAAAACTACTTAAACTAGTTTATAGCTTAAGAGATTATAGTTTTTGGAATATGTTTTATCCAAACACAACTTATGAAAAATAAGCTAGGACTTTTAAAACTTTAAGTTTGAGCTACTATAAACTTTCGTAAGATATAAGCCAAACAGATTAATTATAAAATGTGACATCATCTTTCCAAATAAGACGGCTTCGGGGTTAGTGGTTTTCTAGACCACATATTTTCATATGAAAAACTTTGCCACATTATCTTTCAAAACTCGAAAACTATAATATTTTAAACCTGTAACAATTTTACAGGTTTTAACTTTTTAGATTAACAATCACAATCTCCTGGTTTACTTGAAGGTTGTGGAAAGGAGTTTTTCTAACCATTGGTGGAAAATCATCGATTCATAAGTGAGTAAAATTTTGCACATCACCAATGATGAGTAGTGTACGTCTTCTTGTCCATAGTCTACGGATGTCAAATTTTACGATTAATTCCATCTAAATATGAAAATATCAGGAAACACTTTTCTAACCATGCTTGGACGACCACATGTACAAACTCAACTTGACAATTTAATTCTATTAAAAAAAGAAAATATTATTAAATAAACCAACGAGACAGAACAAGTATCAAGTTGATTTCATGTCCTCATCCGCATTTGCATGAGACTGAAATTAATGACAAATAATATCCCAAATTAAAAACAAATGAAATGGCCATAAAAAGTTTCTAAAAAATAAGAATTCATCTAGCAAATTCAAGCTCTCTTAACATGATGGAGAAATCCATATTCGAGGTGCTTCTAGTTCTCATCAACTTAAACATCAACTCTACAATTATACCATAGCATCAGGGCCGTACTATCATTTTTTAGGCCCGGGGCATATACTTAAAAAGGGGCCCTCTATGTATATATATATAAGCAATATTCGTATAAAAAAATTACAATTAAATAATATTGATTTTGTTGCACTATTGTTAATGTCATGTCTTTAAAAACTTTACAATCTGCATCGTGTAATGGTTTCATGGTGCTTCTCTGAATTTTTCCTCAATCCAAAAACCGCAAAAAAAAAATTTTAATATTAACATCGTATGATTATAAATTGGGTAAAAATTGCATACAATATTAAATTATATATTTATTAGTAAATTGAAAAAAAGAATTTTAAATTTTAAATGATTCATAATATAAAATAGTAACATATGTGTCAAAAAAATAACATCTATCTCATTAGTATTTTTAATAATCGTATAATAAATAACATAAACCATGTGATAAACAAAAAAAAAAAATCAAACTCATTGGAAAACAAAAGTATGAATATTGAATTTGATAGATTGTATATTGATATAAAGCAAATAGATGATATTTATATATGAAAAATGCACACAATGGGAATTGAACCCATGACATTAGAGTTCCAAGATGAGATAACTACCAGATGAACCAACACTTTGTTTGTGATTTTTTTCACGCAAAACATATATAATTTAATACTGGACTGCTGGGCTATATTAACATATTAAATTTTTTTGGGCCCCTTAGATTGATTGGGCCCTGGGCGGTGGCCCAGGTGGACCAGGCCCAGGGCCGGCCCTGCATAGCATGGCTGCCACCATGCCACATCATTTATCTATAAAAAAAGTGGTGTTTAGTAAAGGTGAATGGAAATTAGAAGTTTGAGAGTTATAAGTATCATTGATTTCCATTAAACTTTTAATATTTTATTGGCAAATAATCCAAAAAAGTATTCCTACAAACTAGATATTAAATAGAGAGTTGTTTCATGGTATTGAAGTTGAATGTGAATGGTGTCTCAACAAGTAAATAACACATCACATTTCAGTTTAGAATGGTTTACGTTATATTTAGATTGAAAAAACTAAAACATCTTTAAACTAGAGAACATATACGTGTTGTAAATTGTTGGTAGGCTGGTGCAATTTCCAATGGTTGGAACCCGGAAGTTGTAGGTAACATAGCCATTAAAAGTGATGTATTTTGTTTGCGAAATAAAATTCAAAGGATAGGAATATAAATTAGGGTTTATAATGAAAAAAAATCAACATGTTTTCATGTTTTTTGCGTTTTCGTCGATTCATGTTATTTTTTTCTTGAAAAGTCATGATGTTTTCTAGAAAAGTCATCAAGTTAATTTTTTATTTTTGGTTTATTGAAATTTAACTATTAAAATCCAATTAAGTTGTTAAAAACTCGGTTTACGAATTATAACTGGCTCTAATAGTCAAATTTACAAAACTAGAAAAAAAATTACTTGAGAACTTTTTTTGAAAAAAATAACATAGAGGTAGAAAACACAAAAATCATGAAAACGTGTTAATTTTTTCAAAATGAACCCTATAAATTATTGTGTTTGAAAATTTGTATTACAACTGAATTTAGATTCTAATTATTAACACCCCTCTCTTAGCAACTCTAAATATATCTTTTACCCTCCCAT
Source organism: Centrapalus pauciflorus (assembly GCA_020465985.1). NCBI lineage: Eukaryota > Viridiplantae > Streptophyta > Magnoliopsida > Asterales > Asteraceae > Centrapalus > Centrapalus pauciflorus. Next base: position 18,237 of record JAANYP010004431.1, read on the forward strand.
CAGTTACACTAATAAGTAAATACTAAATTTTTTTTGAATTTTGTTCTACGAGTCAATCCTTAAAAGTTCGCTTGGTACATAAAATGAAATTTTAAAAAATAAAATGTCCTTTTAGTTAATCTGAGACCTTGAATTGTAAAGACAATGAACTACATTTTGCTTAAAATTCCGTCTTAATTGATGATTGTAGTAATTTGTTCTTAACTATTTGCCATATAATTTAAACTAGTTTATAACTCACCTATTACGTGGATATTTTTAATTAAAATTAGTTATATATAATATGCATAAGTAAAAATAAAAACAAGAAAAAACAATAATTGTACTGATCTTTTATTATTTAAAGATAGAAAATAGAGTGTATTTATCTTTTAAAAAAATAATAAATTTTATTAATCTTTTATTTTTTACAATAATAAGTTGTAATTATATTTTTCAGTGAAACATAGAGACGTGACATTTGATATTCTTCCTTATTATATATAATAATAATAATTTCCACAACTAATTTAAATTTATACATTTGGATTTAATTATGATTATTATGGATGATAATGATAGATATTTATTTTAGGTAAATATTAATTCAATATGTTACAACATCTATTTTATTACTAATTCATTAATGAAATGTAATTAATTTAATGAAGTAATGAAGTAAATTAAGAAAAAGAGGCGGGAAAATGAATTTTTCGTGCATTGTAGAAGTGACACGTGGCATGAAATGTTTTGTTAATCAACCCATGTATTACATGAGTTGATTTAGAAATACATATTTTTTTATATTTTAATAAATTATTATAAAATTAATATATAATTAAAATAAAAAAAAATTGAAAGCTAGTTAAATTAAAGATAAAATATACTTAGTTGTTTGATATTAAATAAAAAAATATTATTATATTGTATTATTAAAAACAGATAATATCTGTTTGCAAAAAATGTTTCTTTTAATTTTTATTAACTTCAAATATGAAATATCAATGTAAGAATCAAAAAACTTCAATTATGTGAATGTATATATATATATATATATTGAAAATGATAAAATATAAAAATGAAATATCTGAAAATCAACAATTAAAATTTATCATATTCACAATTGAAGTTTTATCAATTAAATTTTAAATCTTGTTAGCAAAATAATTAACAAAATTTATTTTAGGCATATATTAATTTAATATTAATTCATTAATGAAAAAATTAAAATCAAATTTTAATGTAATTAAGTTAAGGTACTAAATTTGGAATATGAATTAAAAAATGGCATATGTATAATTATTGATTTTAATTAAGGGTATAAGAGACATTTCATAAATAATTATGAGTTGTCATTAATCTGGACAATTGAGTTCTTTCCATCCAATGGTCCAGAAACTCCAAGTTATTTTCTTATTATATATAGTATAGATTCTAATATTTCACAACATATACCTTTACCCATCATCTACACCAAGGTTATCAAGATCGAGATTTTACCTAGGATCGTTTTTGTCTTTGTAAGATCGGGATCGTAAGATTCTACTACAAAATCATTAACTTTTAAAAAAATTTACTAGGTACTATAATTTATAATTTAAATATTATAAACTAATTATATAACACTTTAAAGAAATATTTATACATTAAATTGGAAAACAACACATGTTCATGTTTTTAATGCTTAAAGTAACGTAAAAAAGTCAATCAATCCTACGATTAAAAAAACTATCATACCAGGTAAAGGATTTGATCTAGATAAAGTGTAAGATTAAATCGGTAAATGATTCTACGATTTTACGTACGATCTTACGATCTTGAAACGATCCTATGAGAAAACCGAGTAAAATGGTCCAAACGGGTAACATGTCTGATCCTACGATCCTACCATCGATCGCACAATCTTACTTACGATCCTGCTAAATAACGATCCCGTACCGATCCTGATCATATCGAAATCAAAAGGTAGGATCGACCGATCCTACGATCTTAATCGCGATTTTGATAACCTGCATGATCTACACTAAACAGTATATATGCCCACCCACTAAGGCACTAATGATTAAATCTAAATTCCAACACATTTTATTATATACACAAAATGATGCATAAAAGGGAATTTACAAGATACAGATTCTAACATTTAATTTTATTTTAGGAGTGAAACGATAAATCATAAATACTCATAAATTAATGTGACTATAAGACCCATTACTATTACAACAATCTCTATGGCATATACTTTTCGAATGTCTACTTGTTTTCTAGCTTTTAGCTTCATTTTACAGCTCAGCTCATTAAATTAACAATAAGAAAATTTCATGTGTCCGCACCAAAGTTAGGATGTTACACGTAATAGAAACCAAATTAAAATTGAAAAATACAAATGGATATACGTGCTACGATATTACTATCGATCAGTGATCCAAGTTTTTCAATCAACGCTTAACTTTTAATTAATCCCGTGTCTAAATTTTTCACTCAACTTAACTTTTAGTTAAACCCGTATCTATATCATATTTTTTAAATGTCTATATAACATTTTCAATAAATTGGTAAGAAGTTAGACAATATAGACCTATTTTTTATATGTCTATATAACATTTTTTAATAGGATTTAACATCCATCAATATTTGGTACATATACGTAAATGCCACTACAAAAAAATGTCACTTAGTGACACATGCTTTTAGTGACATAAAAAATTGTCACTATATCTTACTTTTAGTGACACTTATAAAAAATAGTAGGTATAGAGCAATCTTTTACTCACATTTTTTCTAAACTAGTGACACAAACAAATATATTATTAGTCACTATATATTTATACCCACTCCATTTTTACCCACTCTTTTTGTTGTTAAAAAAGTGTCATTATAGGTATCAAAATTATTTACCTACACAACAAAAAGAGTGGGTAAAAGTAGAGTGTGTATAGATATATAGTGACTAATAATGTATGTGTTTGTGTCACTAATTTAGAAAAAATGTGAGTAAAAGATTGTTTTATACCTACTCCTTTTCATAAGTGTCACTAAAGTAAGATATAGTGACACTTTTTTGTGTCACTAAAAGCATGTGTCACTAAATGACAATTTATATGTAGTGTGCATACAATACATAGAGAAAAATCTTCAAAAACGTTTTTATCATTTAAAACTGAAATAAGTTATAATTCAAGAACAACATTAAGAATATTTGACCTAAATTCGAGCCCTAAGCACGAAGCTACCAACTATAACAATACATCTTTAAGCAATCCATATAATATTTTTATCAAAAAAATTAGTGACATATATATATATATATATATATATATATATATATATATATATATATATATATATATATATATATATATATATATATATATATATATATATATAAATAAAAGAACTTGTTATTATCAAGATAGAGAAAACAAGTGTAAGTTTAAAAATGGAGGTCCAATGCATAATTGAAGAATAATTTAAAGACACTAACGAGAATAATGATATATTTTATTTTTCATTCGTTTTTCCTCATCCATCCATGGATTGATAATTATTAATTACACTCTAAATTAAAGTAATTAAAGTTATAATTAAAGAATATTTTATAAATGCAAATGGGATTATGATATATTTTATTTTTTTACGTTTTTCCTCATCCTTCTTTAGAATCGATAATCGTTGATTATACTTAAAATAGTAATGGAAATTAATATATTTTTTATTTTTCATCCGTTTTTCCTCGTCCTTGGTTCTTTGTACCTATAATTATTAATTAAATTAAAAGGCGCATAGTCAAATATATAACTGAAGAATGCTCAAATATACGGTTCGGTTTCATGGTACTACACAAAAAGTTGGTTCCATATACGCACCCATATAATGTTTTGTCGCTTGATTTTTTTAAATTCAAGGGCTCAAATCATAGTATGAGTTACCAAATGTTTTTATTCAGGATAAAATATCTTTGATATTGGTAGCCGGTTTCCAAATTATCAAAACGACCAAGTTTGTCATGTGAATTTTAACCTTAGTCATACCATGATTTTAACCTGAATTATAAAAAACAAGCAATAAACGTTTTTATTTTATATATTATTTAAATTAGTAATGAAGTTTTGAAAGATTCATGAATAACATACTTTTATGTTTTTAATATTACTTATCTTTTTCATGTTTATAGATATATGTATTTTCAGCATTGCAGAGAGTATAACAAGTTACTCTGGATTCGTTACATCTATATCTATATCTATATCTATTCTATCTATACTATTAAAAGAGTAACTATACTCATTTCTGGTGAAGCCACGTGTCGTCACCATGAATTGACACGTGGCAGTTATAGATTTTAAAAAGAATAAAAAAAATTTAAATCAAATCTATCCAAATCTAATATAATCCACTTTTAAATTCAAATCAAATTCAAATCAAACAAAATCTAATACTTTACTAACTTATTAATTAAACCTATCCAAATCTAATATAATCCACTTTTAAATTCAAATCAAATCAAATCAAACAAAATCTAATAATCTACTAACTTATTAATTATAAAGATAATATAATAAAACTTTAAAAAATATATAAGAAAATAATTACTCTTCATATATATTTAGAAATATACAAAATTAATAGGTCATAATAATTAATAATATCATCTTATATACTTTTGTTTATAAATAATATTTATATCTTTATCTTTTTATTTATTATATATTATATATATTAAAAATATCCGCGTAATACGCGGGTAATAAACTAGTATATTAATAAAGTAAAACATTTTACGCCACGTGTCACTACCTCATCCATCTAAATTTTTGATTTCCCGCTTTTTTTCCATAATTAGATTTCTAATTTAACTAATTTATTGTTTTAAAAAAAATATGAAATCTAATTCAAATACTTCCATTTAAGATTAAAAAAAATTGATATTTTAATTAAATTATAATTAAAGCATATAAAATTATTATCTTACAAATATGATATCTTCTCGGTATAAAAAAATCAATTATAATCCATGAATTGTAATTTGAGAATTCATGTTTATTTATTTACAATATATTCAACGATTAAATTTTACATTAAATAATTTAATTTAGGGGAAACTGCGCAAAAAACCTCTAAATTGGATCATTTTTGCGATTAAAATCCCCAACCATTTTTCATTGCACAAAAAACCTCCAACCGGTTAAATCTTTGTAAATTTGGGTTTTTTTCAAAAAATTTGACTTGCAACCGGTTTAGCCGGTTGCAACTTGATAACGTGTAAAATTTTTAAATATATTTTTGCTTAAAAAAACCCCCAACTTGTTTAGTTTTTTCAATTAAAACCCCAAAACATTTTTTATTTTATAAAAAACCTTCAACCAACAAAGATAATTAAAATTGAGTCTCACTGATTGCATTTGATGACATGGATATTTATTAGAGTGAAGGGTGTGGTTCCCTTCCCGAAAACCATCTTTCTGTACACGTCAGCGCCACATCAGCTTTTCTCTCTCCACCTTTCCCCACCTTTCTCCACCTTTCTAACTAGAAAATACTCATCTTTCTATATCCTTCCATCTTTCTTAATTTTGTTAAAATAAATTCATTTTAACTAACAAAACAAATATTAGAACTAAAATAATTAATTTCATAAATATTTAAAATAAAATTGTGAATGATAGTAAAAATTTTAGGTTAAATGAAAGAGAGAATTTTGAAAGTGTATAGATTGAAAGATGTGAGGATTTAATGTATTGGAGTGAAATATTTATAGAGTAAAAATTTTAGGTTAAAATTTTTTTTTTTAATTATCAACGGTCAAATGACCGTTTGGAGAGGAAAAAGACAAAGAAAAGAAGAAAGGAGAAGCGGGGTGGAGCTGGGAGGGGAAGCCAGGCGGGGAGGACTTTTCGCGGGGCCGCCGAGGGGGGGAGGGGGCGGTGTAGCCGCCGGGGTCTCTCCTAGGTGGCAAGGCCGCTGCCAAGCAGCTTGCCCATACCGTTTGCTCTTAAAATTTATTATTAAACAAAGAATTCGTTTCCCAATGAAACCTCCACACTCTAGGCTCTAGTGAATCTCACTGCTCTGGCTGATCATATTCAGAAGCTAAAATGATACATATATAAACGAAATTGAACATAAAAACTGAACCTAAAAATGCAACTCACCAACACAAAATGAAATCGATTCCATCAGCACAATTGAAGTTAAAATTCAAGATTAAACGTCAAAAGTTAATCGAACATACATACATAAATTAAACGACACCGAACATAAAGAGGGATAGAGTAATCGGAGTTGCCAGAGGTAGAGGAGAAGAGAAAAGGTAAATATGATTGTTGGTTAGATGTGAGATAAAAATAGTTAAGGGTTTTAATCGAAAAAGTCACCAATTTTGGGGTTTTTTATGCAAAAATCAGTTTAAGAATTATACATGTAGTGCCACGTAGGCACCACGTAAGTCGTGTTTGCCACGTGGACGCCACGTGTGTGCCATGTAAGCATAGCAACCTATTATAACAGGTAACGTCCTAATTTCAAAATATTTTACCGATTAGAGGTTTTTTGTGCAACAAAAAATGGTTAGGGGTTTTAATCACATAAAATGGTCCAACTTTAGAGTTTTTTACGCAAATTTCCCTTTAACTAAAGGTTAGTGCTTATGTTATTTTTTATAAACTGGATTTATATTACTTATTTTGAGTTTTTCTTATTTAGAAATTTTTTTTGATCTTATGGTATTAATAATCTATCTATCTATAAATCTATATATATTAATAAAGTAAAATAACTCGTGTCACATATCATTCTCTTAGCTTTTTAAATTTTTGTTTTCCCGCCCATTTTGCCTAATATAACTTTTCAATTAACTTATATAATTGATTTATAAAAAAAACTAAAATATTACTAAATTAAATGGTTTTAAGTACTTCCTAATTTAACGTCTAATTTACCTAAAATATTTTATCTATAATTATATAATTGATTTATAAAAAAAATTTATTTTTAAATTTTAAATTAAATGTTACATGTCTTAAAAACAAATGAATAATTTTACTTATTTCTCGTGATGTCATATGTCATCATCATGAATTTGCACGTGACCAATTATATTCTAGGAAAAACAAATAATATGAAAATCGTATCTTTCTAAATTTAAATATCATATAAGAAGATTTAAAATCAATTAAAGACATATTTCATAACAATTTAAAATCATATAAAAACAACCTTTATTTACATAAAATGCATATTTCATAACATTTTTATTTCATGTAATAAAATATATAAGCATTATGTTACATATAAATTTTCTTTATTAAAATTATCCACGTAATACGTGGGTCGTAAACTAGTGATAATATGAAATAGCAAAATATTATTTCCTTTCTAACATTTTTAAAAAATAGTTTAGTTATATTTTTATTTTGTTCCATCTCTTACAAAATTTGAACACAAAATTTATTATGAACTTAATTGTACGTATTTTGATTTTCATTAATTTTATTTTTTTCTTAAAAATTAATAAGTTAAAGATAAATATGGTTTTAATTTGGTATGTTGTTGCTATTGGTAAAAAAGTAAAGTTGTTGATATTATCGGTTAAATAATAAAAGTTATTGTTATTATCATTAAAAAAATAAAAGTTGTAGCTATTATCGGTAAAAATTGGTTGGTAACCTGCTGCAGGTTTCCAGGTAAAAAATAATTATAATCGATAAGAAATACGGTTGTTGTTATTAATGTTAAAAAATAAACAAAGTGGTTATAAATAGTAAATATGTAAAAAGTTTTATATATATATATATATATATATATATATATATATATATATATATATATATATATATATATATATATATATATATATATATATATATATTGGATCACGTGAGAAGAAACTTATGGTGGGAAGAGTGAGAAGTTATGTATGAATGTCATGTGGCATCTATACTATATAAAATAAGAAAACCACATGTAGTTTCTGGACCATTGGATGGAAAGAAATCAATGGTCCAGATTAATGACAACTCATAATTATTTATGAAATGTCTCTTATACCCTCAATTAAATTCAATAATTATACCTATTCCATTTTTTAATTCATTTTCCAAATTTACTACCTTAACTTAATTACATTAAATTTTGATTTTAATTGTTTCATTAATGAAGTAATATTTACCTAAAATAAATATATGTCATTATTATCCTTAATGATCATAGTTAAATTCAAATGTAAAAATTTGGATTTAAATGTAGAAGTGTAGAAAATAAAGTTAAATTTTCGTTAATTGTTTTGCTAACAAGATTTAAAATTTAATTGATAAAACTTCAATTGTGAATATGATAAATTTTGATTGTTGATTTTCAGATATTCATTTTTTATATTTTATCATTTTCAAAATATATACACATTCACATAATTGAAGTTTTTTGTTTCATACATTGATATTTCATATTTAAAGTTAATAAAAATTAAAAGAAACATTTTTTGCAAACACATATTATCTGTTTTTAATAATACAATATAATAATATTTTTTTATTTAATATCAAACAACTAAGTATTTTTTATCTTTAATTTAACTAGTTTTCAATTTGTTTATTTTAACTATATATAAATTTTATAATAATTTATTAAAATATAAAAAAATATGTATTTTTTAAATCAACCCATGTAATACATGGGTTGACTTATAATAAAACATAACAATTCATGTTATATGTCACTTCTACAATACAATAAAATTTTATTATTCCACCTCTTTTTCCAAATTTAACACCTTAACTTAATTGCATTAAATTTTGACTTTATTTTTTTTCATTAATTAATCAGTTTTAAATTAGATTTTGTAACATTTAAAATTAATGTTTACCGAAAATAAATATATATCACATCCATAATAATCATAATTAGATCCAAATGTAAAAATTTAAATTAGTTGTGGAAATTATTATTATTGTGTATAATAAAGGAAAACATCAAATGTCACGTGTTACCTCTACGTTCACCAAAAAGATAATTACAACTTATAAAAAATAAAAGATAAATACAATTTAATATTTTTAAAAAAGATACATATACTCTATTTTTTAATGTGTAAATAATAAAAAATAAACACAATTATTATTTTTGTATGTTTTTATTTTTTCTCATATACATTTTATATAAATAAATTTAATCAAAAATATCCACGTAATACGTGTGTTATAAACTAGTTAGTAATTAAAAATAGACCAAGGGCAAAATAGGCATTATGTAATACAATTTATATTTTAAAATAATTACTAGTTTATAACCCACGTATTACGTGGATATTTTTAATTAAATTTATTTATATAAAATATATATGAGTTAAAATAAAAACATACAAAAATAATAATTGTGTTTATTTTTTATTATTTACAGATTAAAAAATAGGGTATATTTATCTTTTTTTAAAATATTAAATGGTATTTATCTTTTATTTTTAATAAGTTGTAATTATCTTTTTGGTGAACATAGAGGTGACACGTGACATTTGATGTTTTCCTTTATTATACATAATAATAATAATTTCCACAACTAATTCAAATTATTACATTTGGATCTAATTATGATTATTATGGATAATAATGATAGATATTTATTTTAGGTAAACATTAATTATAAATGTTACAAAATCTAATTTATTACTAATTAATTAATGAAAAAAAATAAAGTCAAAATTTAATACAATTAACTTATGGTGTTAAATTTGGAAAAATAGGTGGAAAAATAAAATTTTCTTGTATTCTAGAAGTGACATGTGACATGAATTATTTTGTTTTATTATAATATATAGGTTAACCAACCCATGTATTACATGGGTTGATTTAGAAAATACATATTTTTTTATATTTAAATAAATTATTATAAAATTTATATATAACTAAAATAAAAAAAATTGAAAGCTAGTTAAATTAAAGATAAAAAAAATACTTAGTTGTTTGATATTAATTAAAAAAATATTATTATATTGTATTATTAAAAACAGATAATATGTGTTTGCAAAAAAATGTTTCTTTTAATTTTTATTAACTTCAAATATGAAATATCAATGTACGAAACAAATAACTTCAATTATGTGAAGTGTATATATTTTGAAAATGATAAAATATAAAAATGGAATATCTGAAAATCAATAATCAAAATTTATCATATTCACAATTGAAGTTTTATCAATTAAATTTTAAATCTTGTTAGCAAAATAATTAAAAAAAGTTTTTAACTTTATTTACTATACTTCTACATTTAAATTCAAATTTTTACATTTGAATTTAACTATGATCGTTAAGGATAATAATGACACATATTTATTTTAGGTAAATATTAATTCATTAATGAAAAAATTAAAATCAAAATTTAATGTAATTAAGGTAATGTAGTAAATTTGAAAATGAATTAAAAAAATGACATATGTATAATTATTGATTTTAGTTAAGGGTATAAGAGACATTTCATAAATAATTATGAGTTGTCATTAATCTGGACCTTTGATTTTTTTTTTCATCCAATGGTCCAGAAACTCCAAGTGGTTTTCTTATTATATATAGTATAGATAGATGTTAGTTCAATTTAGAAACAATTTTGGAAATAAATTATGAAATTTTCAATTACCTAAATTAGCTCACAATTAAAAAAACTCCAAAAAAAAAAAAAAAAAACTACTTTCATTTTTCCCTTTCTGTCTATTGTCTCTTTCTTGTTCTTGTTGACATAACCCTAAAATCCTCTTGGTACCGCCACTGCCTCCGAGCCCTTATGACTGCCGCCAGGGAAGAACCACCACTACTTTGATCGGAAACAGACGATCCTCATTCGACGACAAATCAAATGATTGTTGACAAATCAAAGGACGTAATGTCACTGCATCTCCAACCCACGACTTCTGTAACTCTCATCCGACGTCTCCTACATTAGTGAACCAATGTGTTTATATTTTGGATCAATGTTTATAAAATAATGGATCATTATATTTTGTTGTTGAATCAATGGATTAATGTACTTGTATTGTTAAATTAATGCATTTGTATTGTTGAATCAATGCATCAATGTATTTGTGTTGTAAATTTGTGTGTTTGATTTGTGTTGTAAACTTAATGCATTTGTCTTGTTGAATCAGTGCATCGATGTAATTTTGCTTATAGCCATGTATAATTAATGTTGTAAATTTTTTAAACAAACGTTTTAAATTTAATGAATCGTGGTTCTTAAAATACTGAATCACTATTTTTTAAAGAATAGATCGTTTATTCATTAAAAGATTCAATTGAATCGTTGATTTTAAATAATGGATCATTGATTTCTTAAACACTGAATCGTTGTTCTCAAAAACTAAGTCACTGATTCTTAAAAAGATTGGATAATTGCATGGATATTTATCAATTAAAAAAAATTGAATTAATATAAAAATATATTATTTTTTGGACTAATATGCCCTCCATTTAATTATGTTGTTTCCAAAACTTAATATTTCATTTATTAAATCAATCTATTAATAGAAGCAAATGATTGGTCGAGAATCCTTCTCACGTCTTCTCACTATAATTTTTCTCATGAGATCCATATCCTATATATATATATATATATATATATATATATATATATATATATATATATATGTGTGTGTGTGTGTGTGTGTGTGTGTGTGTGTGTATGTTGGAGGTATGTAGGTCTATATATGTATGTTTATCCTATGTATAAGGGTGTATGTGTGTGTGTGTGTTTGTTTGGGGTGTGTGTATTATTAGAGTATAGATATATATATATATATATATGGTTGAGTTCCATGAAGTCTCATATTAGAGTGGAGTTCTAGAGTCTCATATTAAATGCACATGTTAAATGTTATATTTAATGCAAAAAAAAGCAATACACAAATGTTCAAAAGTGTAATACGATCGACGAGTTTACTTTATTTGAAATTCATTACGATAAAAAAAGTATATTTGATGCAAAATAACAATATTTAAACAATATGCATGTGTGAAAGGATAATGCACTTTTAAACATATGCATATTGTATTTTTGCATGAAATATACATTTTTTATTGTAATGAACTTCAAATTAATTGAAATAGTCAATAAAAAAACACTTTTGAACATGTGTATATTGCACATTTACATGAAATATAATATTTTATTGTAATGAACATGTATATTTTGTATAAGACTCCAAGACTCCACTCTAATATGAGACTGAAATTGAGTATATATATATATATATATATATATATATATATATATATATATATGATCATTAGAACCAATTTTTTGAGTAATTCAAAGAATTAATATGAACCTTGTGAGTTGTGATCATTTAAATCAATGATGAGAGAGCGTGTGAGATTTTTGTAATGTAACGCTTTTTTTGTCAAATATTTGAAAAAATAGGTAACGGTAATAGGGGAGCTTTTTCTCTTTTTTCTATATTTCTTCCTCCATACGTACGTTTTATTCGCTTCTCTCACCATTTGTTCCAAACATTTTATTCTTTCTCCATTTTCCTCTCTTTCTTTTTGGCTTCCTCTTTCTCATTAGTTATTCATCATAATGATGAAACGGATTCGAAGATGAAGATGAAGCGTGTTCAAAGATGAAGATGAAACTAGTTTTTGAAGTTCAAAGATGACATAGGTCCACGAAGGGTTTTGAAGCCGAATGTTTGATTATAGATTCTCCAAATTTAGTTGTAATGTTTTGAAATCGAAGTTTTGAAGATTCTCTTGTCAAAGGTTGTGAAGATCTTCCATCGAGAATTATTGATTGAAGTTAGGATTTTTAGACTTTTTTGTTAATGTTTGAAAAAATATGGATTAGTTCGACCAAATCTTTTGATTTCATGATTCTAAGCTTTTTAATTTTTAATTTTTCAGCTTATGATTGTCTTCAGTATTCTGTATGGAATACATGATATTCTATAAATAATATGTAATATTCTACATAGAATATTCAGTAATTCTTGTGGCATATGTACTGGACATGACTTTTAATATAAAATGTTTGAGAATTCGTCTTTTTAGTGTGTAACCTGGAAAAAAAAATGAAAGAGAAAGAATGAACGAGATTAAAAGTAGTTCATATTCTGGATTCGTCTTCAATAAGCTGGATGGTCTACATTATATTTTACGTAACATATATGATATTTGATATGACACATATAATTATCTTTTTGATTTTATGAATCAGGATCTTTTATGTTGAGTTTTTGACTTCATATCGATGTATGTTTAATGGTTTTAGGTTTTTTCATATTCTAGAATCGACTTTGATATTTTATATGAAAGATGTTCTATTTTAATGACACTACAAGGAAAATGACATTTAGTGACACCCACATTGAATCAAGTTTCCATCTTTGGTAAAAACTTGCATGTTTGATCTTCATCACCATTACAGAGAAGCTGTCAATTTTGGGGCTTTTTGATAGAAAATTTAGAGTTTTGATAAAAAGGTTTGAACTTTGCTCAGCTGGACATCTTGAGAGTTGAAAAGTTAAAATTGGAAGTTATTTGTCTTATTCTTTTAAGACGTAATAGATACGAAATTGATGAATCTGGTTGATATGCAACTATTATTGCATGACTGTGTGCTAATCCTTCTGTAGATTCTTGTATTTTAAGATGATAAACTTACAGGATGTCTAAATGAACAAGTGACTGAATTATTCAACGACTAATTCTAGTGCCAAATGAACAACCCTAGCCCAAATTAGGTAAACAGCCAACCCGTCTTGCCCTCCTCACACTTCAGTTTTAGTTTGACTGCTAGTCAAATGTCCAAGGGAGAATGTCTGATATAACAACAAATTTTCACTACTGTCCAATATTAGTATTTTGATAGCTAGTCAAATGCCTATAGGCAAATGTCAGATAACAACAACAAACTTTCAGTTTTGTTCTGTTTTTATGTAACTACTTCTCCTTTTATACCCTAGGTCATTTAACTTGGAAAAACTTATTCAGTCCTAGAAATTAAATATAGGATAGATGTCATATGATAGCTACCAACTTTGTCTTCTAATCCGTTTTATGCAGCACTTTGCATATGCCATTGATCATTATGATCAAAATGAAACCGACCGGATAGACAATTTTGAAATCACTGAGAAATTACCAAGGCCGAATAGTTTTTCTAGGTTCCTTTACCTAGGTGCATATGAGATCATAAACTTGTTTCTTTTCAATTGAATTTACAGCTTTACACATAGTATAGGGGAGTTGATTTTAAAATTGAGGGAGAGTTAGTTGTCACTTATCTACATGATCTGATGAGGTAGTCACAGACTATTCTGTAATCATTTGCTACTTGTTGAGACGTCTTTTGTGCACCTTAGCAAATTTAGCATCTTTGACACTGAAACTGTACACTTTTTATAGGTGCAGTCATTGAGAAATTATATACAAATAAGGATTCTAATGTTTTTTTTTGGCTTAATGCAGGTGTACCCAAAAAAGTTCGGGTTCATACAAAAAAGAAAAATATATGGAATTTAGAATCTAATGAGCGGATTCAAGTCACGTTTGATGAGACTTGGCAACCAATTGGTTATGAAGGAAATGAATTAACTCGCTTTCTTGGGACGTTAATGAGGATGCCACAACATATTAGAATTGATTACTCGGAATGGAGGTTGGTTCCTCAAGATAAAAAAATGATCTATGGAGCATCGTAAAGGTAAATTGTGTTATACTTGTAAATGCAAATTGTGTTAGACTTATAAATTGTGTGTATGTGTAATGTATATATTATTAATTGTTAAAATTCGTTTGTAGGAAAAATTTCATTTTATCCCAGCTGAAAGGGAAGAGATAAAGAAATGGGTAATGTGTGACATGGCAAGTAAGTGGAAAGCTTGGAAATATGAACTTAAAAAGAGTTCATATGATCCAAGTTTGACCATTGATGAAATTGTCGCATCACAAACGGATGATAGAGTGAATAAAGATCAATTCAAAGCACTTGTGACTAGTTGGTTCACTCAAAGAAAGCAGGTTTGTCATCTTGATACTCGTGACTAGTTTGTTCACTCAAAGAAAATGTTGTTAGTTAATGATATAGTTTTGGTTTATACCTTTACATTTGAAACCAGTTCATTGACAAAGTGCATTTAGAGCATGAATTATTGGCAACTGACTGCAATCTATACAATGCAATTATAATAGCACACTTTATTGTTGAGTGCTCTAAACTTTATAATAATCACTTGTGGATATTGATAAGAATAATTATTTCTATTTACTTAGAAGTCAAGGTGAAGGTCAAATTGGGTTATGTTTGTTACATGATGGTCATTTGGTGATTATTTTGTAGGTGGAAACAGAAAAAAAGAAGCAAAACCGTCTATGCTCAAAAGACCCTCATGTTACAGGGACCAAGTCATTTGCTCGTTTGACCAACGAAGAGGTCATGTGTTATTTTTGTATATGAATCTTTTGGAAGAAAAATATAATGTCTATTATGTTATTTATAAATTTACTAAAAGTATAATTCTTATAGCAGACAAAAAAGAATGACGGTGTTCGACCATCAAGGGGAGCTATATATTGTTTAAGTCGTACGCGTAAAGACGGTAGCATCGTAAATGCAGAAGCCGTTGAAGTTGTGGTATGAGATTAGTTGTAGTTGGTTTATTTAACTTCTCATTGTGTTAGTTTTACATATATAATGGTTGATTAACATTCTTATGACCTATAGGATAAATTAAAGAGTGTTGTTGATTCTTCTAGTAGTAGTACGCCAGGGGATTGGACAAATGATGATTTGTCAAGAGTAAAAGGACCTGAAAACAAAGGCAGAATTCGTTGCATAGGAAGAAAGATTTCTATTACAAAGGACAAAAGATCTCAATGTTTGCAGGAAGCTAGAATAGATGAACTTCAAGAAGGTCTGTTAAGCCTTGCCGCAATTATTAAGGAACGAATGCCTGATGTTACTTTGCCTGCTGTCATTGCTGGTCTTAGCATGCAGGTAATTGTAGGTTTTCTTGTCATGTAATATATGATTGCTAGATTTTCGTTATAGTTTAACTAAAATGTTTCAAGTTATATTAGGCTGATGATGCATCTAGTGTTCGTTATCGTGCTTCTCATGGAATTCCAAGGTCTACTGGGGCAAGTCGGTGTCCATGATCTAGGTAATCGTGTTTTTTTTTCTTTTTAAATTTAATGTATATACATCTTTTGAAAATAGTTTTTTTAATGTCATAAATTTTCTTACAGAAAATAGTTGATGCACTTCGTAATGAAGAATTGAAGATGGATTGGAGAATGAAAAATTGAAGATAGAGTCTAATATTTAGATCAAGATAGAGTGACATATTGAAATTTCAGATTGTTTACATCGACATATTAAAGTTTCAGATTTTACTTGTAATGGCATAAACTTTAGTTACCGTTGGATGCCATACAAATGAATGCGTATTGTGAACTTTTTAACATCTATTAAAATATTTTTTTGTTTGAAATAATTGTGTTATCTTATATTCTAATCATGGGAATTTAATTATCATGTAATGTAATAGAAAATTATAGAAATGAAATACAAAAATATGGATCGTAAAAATATTTATGTTTAGTGACAGATATATGTGTCACTAAATAGTAACTAGAAACCCATCAAGCTCTAAATCAATAAATTAAGGTTAATAGTGACTGAAATCAAAAGTGTCACAAAATCATTTATATAGCTACACTTATATGGCTGTCACAAAAGCATGTGGTCTATACCCACACTTATTTTTAGTCACTATAGGGCTATAGCCACTGCACTTTTACCCACACTTTTTTTATGTGTAGGTGAAAGTGATAGACCCCTATAGTGACACTTAATTAAGTTTTAGTGACAGTTACAGTCTGTCACTAAAAGACACTTTCCTTGTAGTGTGACCATTGTTTGGATTGATCATGCATCAAATTGGTTCTTTGTGACTAACCAAAAAGATGTTCTAAAGATATATTAGTTTTATAGTTTTATGCTAAATTAAGGTAAATTGTGTAAAAATCTTATTCTTAATATATATTTGAGACAAATATCGAAAAAAAAATATAAAAAGTCAACTGACACGTGAGTGTGAAAAGGCAATTTCAATAAAACATCGTGTTATAAAAATGAATCCAACCAATTAAAAGCATTTACTTTATTTTGGACTGAATTTCCACCACATACATATTCATCATTGTCGTTTTATATATTATTGATATATTCCTACCGAATGTGTTGGACTAAAATTTTAATAATATCCAAATTTCCAACTTCTTTTAAAATCCTTTTGAATTTGTATAATCCTTTTGAATTTGTATAATCACAGATGGTTTTATACTTTTACTTCAATTATTATTATTACACTTTTCATTATATCTATACAACCATATTGAAAGTGCAACTTTTTGTTTCTTAAAAAAAAAAAGATTAAGATTTTATAAACAAAACTGCATCTTTTTTAAGCCAAGATGCCGATAAATCCACTCAAAAATGGCGATTCTAAACACATACTTACTTTTTGCTAATTACACATTTCCTACCTCTAATGTGATGAAAATTAAATTTAATCAGTATTACCGTGTCATTTTAGAAAAATGATGTGAGAGAACATGGTGTATAATTAGGTGAAAATTAATTATGGTGGGTGCATTTGCGTATAGCACGACCCCTCAAAAATCATTTTTTTTTCATTTTTAATATAAAAAATAAATAAATTACTATCATAAGTCTATTTTAATCACCTTTAAAAATTAAAACTTCAAGTATTAATCATGTGAATGATATACCATTCACATAAATTACATTGAATGATCCGCTTATAGCGAATGAATATATATTTTTCATACATTCACATTATTAAATTTTATAATTTTAATATATAAAGGCATGGTCTTCTTGATAATTATAGACTAATAATACAGTTTATACATATGTATGTAACAAAAATAAAATAATGTAGCCTTTTAAAAGTACAATGAGTGCTTAGATACATATGGATACAAGTTGAAGTACCTCATCTTTTACCGGATAGAGTTTTTAGTGAAAAAAAAAACTTTTTTCTTTGTTATTTTACATAACGATGTATATTTTATTATGAATGTATACGTAATAAGTCGTATGCTTTTGAATTTGTATGTCTATAAAATGACTCTGTAAATTAATGAATTTATATCCACATTTATACTATTATTATTTCATATACTTATAAAATTCTAAAGTATGTAAATTGTTATATACACACATTTATAACGTTAATATATACAATGATGTGTAAATTTAAAAAAATAATAATTAATAATAAAATTTTTTTGTTAATGATGTGAAAATAAATGACTAAACTTAATATTTCTCTCAAATTAATGTATTAAAATTTTTTTTATTAAAATTAAATAATTAGCTTACTATCACATGATCTCAACATTCTACCCTACTCAAGGTAGTCATTAGTGGAACCACAATTTATTTTAACGAACATATTCGTTTAATATGATACTCCATTAACTAATCTAATATAATACTTTATGGATCACAACTATACACACACACATAGATTATCGTGAGAAGCTAAATATATATTGAGAAATGTGAGAAACATTATGATTCACTAATTTTGTACATTGATTTAATAATTTTAGATATTGATTCGCTACTTTATACATTGACTCATTTATTTTTAAATATGTGATTTATTATTTATAAATTCAAAAAGTAATTGATAAATGTAAAAAGGTAATCAATTGTTGATTTATTTAATTCAGAATTTATGATTCATAATTTATTTATTCAAAAAATGATGAATCAATATGTAGAAAAATAAATCATAATATTTTTCATATTTTTCAAGATATATTTATGGTATCATTTGATCCTATATATAATATATATACGTACACACACTTATTTTGAATTTAATATGTTTTCCTTCGCATAATACATTATAAATTGAATATTATCAGCTGAGTGTGTATATATATATATATATATATATATATATATATATATATATATATATATATATATATATATATATATATATATATATATATATATATATAGAATATGGTTCGTGTGAGTACCTAAAAAATGCAGAGTACCGTGAGTACCTGTGAACACACGGGTTTTAGATGTGAACATGCTCCAAAAAAAAGTTTTTTTTTAATTTTTTTTTCATATTAATTTAGATACAAATAATATAAGCCTATTCGTAAAAGAATTACACACATTCACACTTTCTAGCCTCTTAAAAGTCATGTGAACGTGAAAAAATTCATGTGAACATGCTTAGCTGTGAACATACATTCACAACAGTGCAGTTCATGTGAACTTGCACGTTTCACATAGTTATAGTGTGTGTTTAGGTGTGATATTTTGCAAGTAGTCTTATATTATTAATTTAAACATGATTATGAAAAAAAATTTAAAAAAAAATGGTTTTAAGCGAGGTACCTCCGGTACTCCGCAAAACTAGTGGTACTCATTTGAACCCAATTCTATATATATATATATATATATATATATATATATATATATATATATATATATATATATATATATATATATATATATATATATATATATATATATGTGGGTTCAATGGAGAACCTCAATGCATCAAAGAACCTTAAAGAACCTCCATACACCACCACAAATGCATCACAATTCCTCTGTGATGCATCAAATTCCCGCGTGATGCATCGATTTCTACGTGATGCATTACGATTTTCTAGCGATGCATTGTGGTTCTTCAAGGTTCTTCGATGCATAGATATTCTTCATTAAACCCACCCATATATATATATATATATATATATATATAGATAGGGTCAGGTTCTATGGGGCACCTGTATGCATTGTGCACTTTGGGAACCTGTATGCAACGTTATATCTTGAATTTTAATGGTTCAGATTGTAGTGGCAAAAGGGTAATTAACTTGAAAATGGGTGCACGGGTGCATAACTTCTCGTACGCGGAAGGACAAAATCGGAAGATGATTGAATTCAGAAAATATTCTATCTGAATCTAAACAAACATGATGCATCATCATCCAATTTATTGGATTCGTCTTCAAACACGATGCATCTTCATCCAATTCAATTTCAAACATGATGCATTTCGACCATATTCATCCTCGTCTTTGTTCCATCATTATGCATCCCCAAAATCGTAATGCATTTCGGCCATATTCATCATCGGCTTTGTTCCATCATTATGCATCACCAAAATCGTGATGCATTTCGACATTTAAACGTGTTAATTTCGTGATGCATCTCTGAAATTTAAACGTGTTCACCAACGTCTTCAGTGTGTTTATCATTGTCGTGAAAACTGGTTGAGAGAAAGAGAGATGGAGAGAGGCTAGCCATGAAAGAGAAATGGAAAGAGAGAAAATATGATGGATTTATGGAAAGGTGGTTGATCATTTTATTTAGTTTCCTAAATAAATGATAAATATTAAATTAAATCTTATAATTTAACAATATATTATTAAGCATTCACAAAATGTCATTAATGCACCCTTTGTAAACAAGCAATGCATTTTTGGTTCCCATTTGGTTCCCGATGCATATGGTGCCCCATAGAACCTCAATCTATATATATATATATATATATATATATATATATATATATATATATATATATATATATATATATATATATATATATATATATATATATATAGTTGATTGAGTTTGATGTTATATAAATAGTTTTGGACTTTTGGGTAAAAAACTACACAAAATTTGTTTGTTCAATGGATAATTAGATTCGTTTAATAAGTAAACTACATCAATGCAGGTTTTAGTTTCCTAAAAGTAAATATAATATAATAATTTAGGAAAACATACTTTTTGTATAATCCTTTTTTTTTCCTAAAATAACATCTTGGAATTATTAATTGTGTGTATGATGGTACTCCACTCATAATCTAATAATAACCTTTCTTTATTATTTCCACCGCCCAACAAAGAAATATACAAATTGCTTTTGTTTTCTAATCGGTAGGGGTGAGCACCGATCTTTACCCTCCCCACAATGAGGGCTCTATTGTCTTGGGGAGGGTTGAAGTTTGCTTCTTCTCCAGAGTCTTCTTGGTCATCAATACGATCTGTCCTTAATAGAACCAATCTTATTCTCTAAACAATTGGAATTTCGTACTTCTGTTGGATCCTCCCTATCTCCTGATCGTTAACAAAAGACATAGAACAACATTAAAGATAACAATGAGAAGTGTTGTGAACAGAAAATTCTGCCAAACACAACAAAGACACTTAGCATAGGAGTCTATCTCCAGTAAGCATAGGAGTAGATCTCCACCAAACAAAGAATGATCAGTTTGGATCGGCTTTTGGTAAAAATCAAAATCAAACTAAACTTCGGTTTTTATATTCAAGAAACCGTTCGGTTTGGATTTTAAACGGTTTGGTTTTTTTGTTTTTATTTTGGTTTCGGTTTTTCTTTGTTCATGGTTTTCAATTTCAAGTCTTTCTTTCCAAAATCAAAAACTACACACACATATATGTATATTGGAATAAACATATATATGGATACATAAAATCGAAATTATTTCACAAACAAGATTTAGACATTAAATCATTATATCTTTCAAAATCATGACAACATACAAATGCAATAATGATAATAATAACAATAATAATCATCATCATAATATAGTGAGTTTTAGCCTCATATGAAATTTAGATATCGAAAAATTATAAAACCTCGGTTCGGTTTTGTTTTTTCGGTTTTTTTTTACCTCCAAACTGAAACCAAACCGAATTTTTTGGTTTTTGAAAATTCAAAGTCCAAACGGTTTGGTTTCGATTTTTTAGTTTTTTTGGGTTTGGTTTTTTGTTGTTTTACACACCCCTACTAATTAGTCTTGGTAGCTTAAATTTCCTTTCTTACAATAATCGTCCCTTTATATATATATATATATATATATATATATATATATATATATATATATACCCTGGAAAAGAAAACACAAACATATAAATATTATTATTAAATGAAAACGAAATATATTTTGAAACATACCAAAGAAAATTATTATTCACTGTTTTTGGCACAATGACTCTTATATTTTAAATTTTATAAATAGTAAATCGCAAATTTTAAAAAGATAAATTAATATGAAAAACAGATAATATCATAATGCTTATTATACTTTTCGATATAAATTAACGGACTCCTCGTTAAATCCAAAATAAAATCATATTCTTATTATTTTCTATTTTATTTTCTTCAAAATCCCTTACATCGTGTTTGCCTTACGAGATCAATTTTGAAATAAATAGAATTTTGAAACATGGATCATAAAAAAAAAAGAAAATTTTATTTAAGTTTAATCAAAACTTATAGTCGAAGGAATTCAACTTTTCTAACTATTTGTAATATATTTATATTGTTAATTACTATTTCATAACTCATGTCTTTAACTAACATTAAACATTATTTCATTCCTCAACCAATAAATATAACATGTATTATAAATTAGATTCCAATTAAATTAAATTTTATTTTAGGAATTAAATAAGACCTTAAAGTTTTAACTACATAATTTAAATCAGTAGTTTCCTAAAACTAATTAAAATAACGAAAATCAAAATCCTTTTTCACATTTATTTTGATTTTTTTTTTCATTTGCAACAAATCATTCTACATTTCTACCATACAATTTCTATCTTAAGTTCTACCTGGTAAAGTGATTTTTATGTACGAATGAACTAGATTCCTAATTAGTTTCCAGTTCAATCAACCGATCAACGATTTTTAAAACGATGCTAAATGTCCACTCAAGAACAACAATAAAAAACTTGTTGAAAGAAGGCTACCGTAAGTACTTTTTAATTAAAAAAATGTGAAAAGTATTTGCACTTTTGGGTTCGAAGCAAGTGAGTTGAATTTTATCTTCTTATGTGTAATTCCCCATATAGTCAAGACAAAAGAATTCACATATTGTTATGATCAACTCAATCAAATAATTAACAATTTAAAATCTCAATAATAGAACAAGTACTTTCAAATGTCTTATATAAATCGATCTAATATTTGAACTCATAATTAATCAAACGAAGAATACATTATGTAATCTTTATAGTCCGCTTTTTATAACTTTATGATTAAACTTACACTTGAGCGGAATTCTCTAGAACAATGAGAATATTATTCTTGTGAGAGATGTTTTGATCACATAAAATTCGCTATGTACATATTCTTAGATTGTGATAGAATGCAAATGTTCTATTTGTAGACTATGAACTTATGTACTTCACGATTTAAGTAACAATGACAACTGATAGCATCTGAGCGTATAAGTCCTTATGAACTTCACATATTCATCAATCAATCATAAGCATTTGTAACCGTTTTGTGCTAAGTTGCAAATCTTCTATTTGTAGACTAATTAACTAGACTTAAGTAACAATGACAACTGATAGCATCTTAGCGTACAAGTCCTTATGAACTTCACGTATTCATCAATCAATCATAAGCATTTGTAATCGTTTTGTGCTAGTTGACATTCGTTAATTCACTGCTAGACCGTGACAATTAGAGCTAGCTAATGCAAAAGCTTTTAATTATAATAAACTTTAAATGCTTATTGATACGAATTTATATATAGAGGGTGTTTGGTTTTGCGTTATATACATGATTATTAGCTTATTACGTTACAATAACGCAAATAATCGGTTTAAAGTGTTTGGATTGCATACGTTAGTAAGTGATTATTTGCGTTTAGCGTTTGTCCTACCACACTTTTTAATAAGTTAAAAATTGTAGCTTATTTGCTTAATAAGTGATTATTTGGTCATTTTACAAGTAAAAACGCAAATCCAAACACTTTAAAAACTGATTATTTGATAATTATGATATCAAACAGCATAAGCTAAACCAAACACTACATTTCTCGCAACATTTTTTGTTACAGCAATTATCTGATTATTAGTTTCCAAAACGCTACAACACTTTTTCAAACGCAAATCCAAACACCCTCATAGTTGCATAGTATTTGCATATTCTAATTAAAATTTATAATTACATTCATAAATGTATTTTACGAGCCAAACCAGTAACTTAAGTCTTATCAAACATATACTATTATAATAGAATGAATTCATTAAACAAATGTAATACATTAAAAAACAATAAAAAAAGAAAGTAGATAAAACAAAAATTAAAAGAGTGAGTGTGAAATATTTTTTATTGTAGGAGGTGATGTGGATGTGTGACAAATGATAGACCAGGAGTTAATATAGAAAAATGTATATATATGGTCTATAATTGATCTTCAGCAATAGATAAATACACTTCACGTAATCGAAGTTATTTTTGATAAGTTAACTAACAAATACCACCTCATCCCATACTTAAACAAATTTATCAAATACATTATCATTATTAATGGTTCTTTTCTCTCTCTCTCTCTCTCTCTCTCTCTCTCTCTCTCTCTCTCTCTATATATATATATATATATATATATATATATATATATATATATATATATATATATATATATATATATATATATAGATTTAGGTTCAAGTGAGTACCACCTCTAATGCAGCGCACCAGAAGGTACCACCCTTAAAAGTAATTTTTTTGAAAATTTTTTTCATGAACATGTTCTAATTAACATTACACAGATCATATGTGAATTTGACGCAAATCCGAACACTCTAAGTGCATGAAAACACACATCACATATATGCATGTTCACATGTCTTCAAAATTATGTAAGTGTGTGTTCACATCATTTTTTAGGAGCTAGGAGATGTGAATGTATGTGAAATTTTCATACGATTATCATAATGTTAATTAAAACATGTTTATGAAAAAAAAAATTTAAAAAGTTTTTTTTAAGGTGGTACCTTCTGGTGCGCTGCATTTAGGTGGTACTCTCTCGAACCATATTCTATATATATATATATATATATATATATATATATATATATATATATATATATATATATATATATATATATATATATATATTTTGAGGTTCAATTTATAACTTTTATGCATCAAGAACCTCAAAAAACTTTTGTGCATCAGATAATCTACCAATGGTGCACAAAGGACATTTAGGGAAAACTAAAGATATTATAATTAATTTATTTTTAAAGATCATTAAAAGATAATTAGGTTTTTAATTTTGGAATTAAAAACCCACATTAACTACGTTTCTCATTTTCCTCCTCATTTCTCTCTCTCTTTTACGGCTTCCATGACCACCGCCATGTCTCCCTACCGCCTCCACCTTCCTCCTGCCTTGCCTCCATCGCGAACCTCCCTCATTGCCGACAAACCGTCATCAGTTCTCTACCTCTCCGTCGAGATAAATGTCCCTCTCCCTCTCTCGTTCTCTTTCTCGGCCTCCCACCACAGCAGCCCCGCCACCATAAACAGCCATCTTGATCGGCTGTCAACGCCTCCACATGAAGGCCGCCGTCGCTTACCTAGAACTAACGCCCACCGCCAACTTGAAGCTTTGATTTTCATATTGATTATGATTTGAAGATGAACGATGAACAGTGGTGATGATGAACACACAATGATGAACATGAACAAGAGACGCAACCGATGATGATTATGAAAAACACGATGAATAGATGATGAACGATGAATGATGAACATGGATTTGAATTTTTTGTTGGTGAACGATGAATGATGAACGATGCATAGACGATGAACGATGAATGCATAGACGATGAACGATGAATGATGTACGATGAATGATAAACGATGAACGATGAATGATGAACGAAAAACACAACGATGCATCTAAATCTTCATCATTTAATTTGAATTTGTATTATTTTTGTTAATTTTGAAAGTGTATCAATTAAATTTATTTAACATTTATTGTATAAATATTTGATGCAATATTCAATTAATATAAAATTAAAATTAATTAAACTAGATATTTTTTTCCCTAAATTACCCTTCATCAGATGCATATAATATGTTGCGTAACGAGACGCATCACACGTGGGATATGTTAAGATTCCTATGTGATGCATCACCTGATCTAATGGCTATAAAGAGATTCTTCAGTTTTCCGATAAATTATGGTTTAATTAAACCCTTCCCTATCTATATATGTGTATGTGTGTGTAATGTATGTGTGGTCAAGTAAAAACATCAAAGTAAAAATAGTCTTGTATTTTTTAAATTTAAATACGAACATGATTTTTTTTACAAATGTGTTTAAGGCTAGTACATTCGATACTCAGCAAAACTAATGATATTCACTTGAATTGAATCTGGTATATATACTTATTGAAAATGACATTTGCCATTAGCAAGAATGAGTAATTTAACATGCATTCGAATGATCAAACCTTTCATTTATAATTGTTATCTCATATCAACATTGTGTTTTGAAATAATACATTATATAATTTATTCACCTACATACTATGTGAATTTTTTAAATAAGATTTATTTATATAAATTATATATAAACTCAAAAAGAAAACATACAAATATTTATTTTAAAAAAACAAAAAAATTATATTGTTAAATTTATCATAAATATGTTTTTCTAGCTTTATAAATAAATATTAAGACTAACTACTTTTTTATTAGGGTTTATTATAAAAAAATCAACATGTTTTCACGTTTTCGTCCCTCCATGTTATTTTTTTCCATAAAAATCCTTAAGTTAATTCTTCTCTTTTAAGTGATGTCCAAATTTCACTAAACCAAAAAGAAAAAAAAATTAATTTGAGGACTTTTATGGGAAAAAATAATATTGAGGGATGAAAACACAAAAAAATGAGAAAACATGTTGATTTTTTTTCCATAATAAACCCTTTTACTATGTAAAAAATCTTAGTTTAAAATAATATGTTTTTTTATTGATATAATTTGATGTTTTAATTTCACATAGAATAGACATTTATATATTTGTTATAATAAAAAAAAATGTTTTGAAATACGATTTTACTAACATTGTATTGTTTTAAATTTCAAACATTAAATTTTTTTTATAATTTGCATTTATTTTTCATATGTTAACAAATTATAAATGCATAAAAAATTTTAATTAGATATATTATTAAATATTAATAAAATAATATTTAGATGATTAGATATATAGACAAGTATAGATAAGATAAGATTAATGGTGTTTACTATAAATTAGTATTTACTTTAAATCAATCTAAGATAAGATTTACATTTTAAAATTGTTATCATTTAATTAGATTACATTAGATATTGATTATTTAAACTAATAAATTATGAATAACATGTATCATCATGAGAATGTGACATGTGACGATGGGTGCGTTTAGTTCCCGAAAATTTTCTAAATTTTCATCTCACTTTTCAACAAAAATGAAAACTTGTTTACTTAACAACAATTTCATAAATTTTCATTTCACTTTTTTAAAATTCCACTTTTCATATTCTCTCTCTTACTTTTCTACTACCTACCCTATTTCTTTATAATACTCTCTTTCTCTCTCTTACTTTTCCATCACATATCCTATATCTTTTATTTTATAATCACCCATCTTATTTTTCTTAAAACTAAAACTTCATCATCTAAACAAGTTTTCACTTTTCATAGAAACCCTTGTTTTTTTTAAAAACTATAACTTGGAAACTGAAATTGAAAACTGACTAGTTTTCGTTAACTAAACGCAACCTTATTATTATATAAAAATATATTTAGTGTAATTAAAATAGAATGATATATATGTGGTGTGAATTTTTTTATTTTGAACGATGGTATAAATTTTTTTACAATAGAATTATGGTGTGACTTTTTTTAAAATTAATGTACTTTAGTATAATAGATTGTATAAATATAGTTTTTTTTTTTTTTACTTGTTAATATACACAAATATACATAATGATCATTCTACCTATACCCGGTCATGGCTTATGAAATTTAACTTAAAGGAATTAAATTTTATTTGTAATATGTCTGAATTTTTTTAAGCTTCGAAATATTTCATTTTTCTATTTCTTAATTATTAACTTGTAACTGAATTTAGATTTATAAATTTCACAACTTGTACATTTAGCCAAAATGAAACACATTTTACATGCATACTTCGATTAATAAAGATGTTATATTTTATAATTTAAATTTCAAATTATTCAACATTTAATATGCAATTCAAACAAGATTTAACATTATCATCATTTTTATGAGAAAATGATACATTTTTAAAGGAAAAAAACAACAATATAAATGTAAACCCTTGTAAATATAATAATAATTAGCACTCATTTTATCACCCACAATCAACTGTCAACTCTCAAATAAAAGAACAACTAAAAAAAGCACATTTTTATAAACAAAACTTACACTTCAAAACCGAAAACATTCAAAGTTCGTCCACAATTGCTGATAGATTTTTCCAAAAGTCGATTTCAAGCTACCCGAACCCATAGTGTAATTCTGTAACTAGAATGTACCCAAATTCAACAAGCCATGTCCAACTCTAATGTGTCGTTTGGTTCGTAGAATGTTTTAGAAAGAATTAGAGTCAGTTAAGGAATTGGAATCTACAATGAATTAGAAATGGAATCCAAATCATGTTTGGTTGGCTAAAGATTGGAATCCAATATCATAAATTGTCAAATAAATTATAATTAAATAAAGTCAAATGACAAAATACCACTACAAGAAAATAGGGTTTTAGCGGCGACATATGTCGCTGCTAATTCCTATAGTTCTCCCTCCACTAAAACCCCAGAGTTTTGTGTTGTTCGTTGTGCGTCACGACTATGTACCATAAACCTGACACCGTTGACTATGCAAGCGGAATAATTATAGGCATTTACATGCGCACCTAAGGAAATAGCCGACAACTCTTTGTGGTATAATGGAGAATTTTGTTTTTGCATCTCAAAGACCTAGCATATATAAATTATGTATTATGTTTGATATATATGATATTAAAATCAAGCATATATATATATATATATATATATATATATATATATATATATATATATATATATATATATATGTATGTATGTATGTATGTATGTATGTATGTATGTATGTATGTATGTATGTATGTATGTATGTATGTATGTATGTTGTATTACCTTGTGAAGGAACCAGCTAGGAAATTTAGTTTTTAAATCACTTTGTGGATTTTTTGCTTTGAATTCACTACATTGGTGACAAAAAGATTTAGATGATCAACTCATATTTGACCTCTATCGTCGACGTGTGCTTTGGATCTCTCAACAAAAGATTCGAGTCCTTGTTGGAACTCAGGAGAATTACGGTTTTCAATAGTAGTCCATGTTTTATCGATAGACATTATGCAACTGAAACATAAGTTAGAGTTTAAGGTTTACTCTACGAGAATTAAAATTCGACGATTCGAAAAGCAACCTCGAAATGAGTTTAAAAATCAAACACGGATAAAGTATTTACATGGGTAGGCTTCTAAACCCACTTTTCGAATACCTTACCTCATATGTGAATGCACATTACACGATTGCTTGTTTAAGAAAAATTCGGCAGCATTTCCCCTTAGCTCTCAAGTATATATAAAAGTATATATACCCGAGAAGCAAAGAGAAAATGACAACCGAATCTTTCTTAAACAAACAATCATGTAATACACATTCACATCCTAAATGAGATAAGGTATTCAAAAAGCAGTCCCAAAACGGGGACAGCCCGAAATTAATTACTAAATCAATTTCGGACGGGCATGTATTCTAAGCTCAAACACACACCTAACAGATTTCACTATTTTAAGAGTATATATTCTCATTTCTTATAAAAATAAACAATTCATATCACTAATAAAATAGTTACACATTAATACATACAAATACACACAAATATAAACATCAACTCATATTATATGTTATTATAAACTTTTAAACAAATAATTATACAATAAATCTACAAACATATAATTGCATCTTAAAATATATAACGATAATATAATTATACAAAAAAAACTCATATTATACTAAATTAACAAAATTTTAAATTATTTAAATAAACATACACCTAGTTTAACAAATCCAATAATTCTAAATATATTTTAACAAATTCTAAAAAAACCTAATTTTGATAAATCTAAAACTCTTATCCAAGAAAATAATTTAAACAAACCTACAAATAATTTTTACAATTCAATAAAAATAAAAACCTAATTTTGATCAATCTAAAACTTTTATCCAAAAACAAATAGACACACCAACACACAAATACATACAATAATATACTAAATACACAAAATACAAACAACTACACATACTAATTAACACTAAAAATACATAAAAATAAAAACACTAATTACACAAAATACATACAAATACACACACTAATACCCAGAATACATACAAATAAACACACAACACTAGATACAAAAAAATACATACCTTGCAGAGACTCAGAGCGACGGCGGCGAGAGAGACCACCGGCGGCGAGAGAGATACCGGCGGCGAGTGTGGGTAACGGCGGGAGAAAGAGAGAGACGAGATCAGAGACACCTAACACACCAATACACACACATTACACATATTTACCTAAAAAATACACAAAATACAAGGATTACCTTAAAAAATCGCAACCGGTAGCAAGAAGATGAAAAAAATCGCTGGAGGCCGGAGGAGGGCGCTGCTAGGTGTGGGAGATGAAAAGTGAAAAAGGGTGAAAAGAGGGCGGCATTATAGGCGCGTTTTTTTAGGTATTAGCGGCGACAATGTGTCGCTGCTAAAGCCTTTAGCGGCGACATGAGTCCGCTTTTTTTAGGTGTCGCTGCTAATGCCCATGTCGCTGCTAAAGGGAGTCGCTGCTATTGACCCTTTTTCTTGTAGTGTACCTTGTTTTTGATTATTTTATTATCATTTCTTCTTACTTTATATAGGTGGGTGGGATAGGAAGAGACTCGATAGGGTAGGGTAGGGTAGGTAAGAGGTGGGTGAGTCGTCGTGGGGTAAGATAAGGGTGGTGTGGGTGGGTCGTAAGGTAAGGTAATGGCGGTGTGGGTAGGTGTGAGGTAGGATAAGGGTGGGTAAGGTAAGTTAGGGCAGGTGGGTGTATTGCGGTAGGCGTGTGGCGGTAAGTGGGTTGTGGTGGGTAGAGTAATGGTAGATGGGGTGGGTAAGGTAAGGTATCGGTGGGGTTATGAGTGTTGGGTTGGGTGGGGTAGGATGGGTGGGTGAGGATGGGGTAAGGCAATGTAGGGTGTAGTGCGTTACACGTTAGAGGTATTTTTGTAATCAATCGCTTTCTCTTTTTAAAAGGAATTGAATTCCAACTAGTGTGAGTGTTTGTGATTTTTCTTCATTTATTGGAAAATTTCAATTTTGATGAAATCAAATTCCTTTTTATAGTTGAACAAACACATGAATTGACTGGAACTAGATTCCTTTCTCATCCAATTCCTTCAAATTCCAGCAAACTAAATACCACCCAAGAGGCTTTCGAAGCAAGCTCAAGAACTGTTTATCTTTATCCTGAACTTCTGTGAAAATAAACAAATTAATAAATTATAAGCATGATTCTTAAAAATTATTTGATTACTTTTAATGGAATCATTATGATGTTATCTCAAAAATTAAACAGGCTCTTAATGATTTCATTTAACACGAAACAATAGGACCCTAGTGAATTATTGTTCAATCACACACAAATGATCACAATAATACTGAACATACAAAAGCATGATATCTACAATAACTCAAGACAACAGAAAGTTCACCAAAATTTATAGTACGTATGGCTAAACTCAAATCCTTATCACGACTAGGTGGTATCAAAGTCAATTTGTACCTGTGTTGAATACCAACTACGAGGATGAAAACTCTTACAACACCATATAAAAAGTTCCAAGCAATTGATCTACAGCTGATACCATCACAAATTAGGATTGTTATTATTAAACATTTCTCACCCAAATCAAGAAACTAGTTAACATGTGTCACCTAGCAAGGATAAATAATAAACGTAAACAAGTCGACATGCATCACATATAATCATAAGTGTGTGTTGTGTATGCCAATCCAATAACTTAACGATATTCATCAACCAAAATTAATGGAATATATCAATCATTACTATCGAAAGTCATTTCCACTACAATGAAAGAAGCTTTTTAGTGACTAAAAAGGCATGTCAATCGGTAAAAGTCAAATAATCAGCCAATAAATACATCACGACCTTCTCATTTCAAAATAAAACCAGTCACTAACGTCACATCACTAAAACTCTTTAGATACTGAAAATGTTAATCAGTAAATCGTCTAAATATATAGTGTCTATTGTTTTCAATAGGCATATGGTGCTTGATTGCAACATCTTTTTCTTTACTTACTGAAAGCTTTAGTCAGAATAGGAAAAAAAATATGTGTAATATCTATGTTTCCTTTGTCAAGCTTCCCACATTTCCTTCATCGGACCTTTTCAAAAAGTAAAAAATGTTAAAACAAATTGAAGGCAAAAGAGACCCAATTAATCAATTCTAAATATGTTGAAATGATCACCTCTAAAGTTATATTCACAAGATATTTAATTAACTAGTTGCCCCTTCGAAAGCATCCATAGGTTCAACACAATTTCCTGGATTAATTCTAAAACATGAATCACATGCAGATTGTTTCCAAGGAAGTCAAGATCTAAGATTGCTTCCTACAACATATCCCGGAATTCTGTTGGTATCAAGAATACCTTGGATGAATCTAGGGCCGGCCCTGAGGGTGTGCAGTAAGTGCGACCGCTCAGGGCCCCAAGTTTGATAGGGTCTCATCATTGACCGGTGATCGGAAAAAATGATGAAAAACTAAAGTCTGCTTAAGTTTAATTACTGTGTTTCACGTCATTAACAAAAACATATGTGAGTGTGAGGATGTGTGATTATTAAAAATAAGTGTATAGCAAAGCCCTTTCAGATAAATATAGTTTTGAAATTAATAATTTTGTTCAAGTTATATGAGCATATCTTAATATCATTGTTTTAAATGTTTTTTATGTATATAACAATTGCTAGACTACTAATATCTAATATTTTTATATAAATTTAACAATTTTCACATTTTAAGAACCTATGATGTAATTATCGTACAGGGCCACCAAAATCCACGGCACGGCCCTGGATGAATCTTATATATATATGATTGAAGTAATGAAATTATTATTATTATTTATATATGATGTGGTGTTTTTATTTGTTTTTACTATTAATGTAATTAATTAAATAGAAGAAATAAATATAAAGTTAATTACATAGTTGAGGTTTTAGTGACTATATTTTTTAGTCATCATATTTTTAAATCTATTCTAACTAAATCTTTCAATAAGTAAAGAAAAAGACGTTGCAATCAAGCACCCTATACTTACCGAAAACATTAATCTTGAACACATAATGAATTAAAGTCTAAGGTGACGTTTGGTTCGTGTGATGGAATTCGTAGAATTGAAATTTATTTAGTTAGTTTATCATTTTTTATGACTAATGTAAATGGTTAAATTTTATGTATTTTCCATCATAATTCATTGTTTATAGGAATTTGACATTTTTTTCAACTTATACATGAATTAAATTCCAACCTACACATGAATTATATTTCGATATATATCTCTAATTAATACTAAAAACCATTTAGTAAAAAAATTGGAAAATAATAAATGTAATAATTTAAATATTTTAATTCATACTACTTATTATTTATTATAAGACAAATAAAAAATTCATAATAATAAATAAAAACTCAAGATCGACGTCAACGGTCTTTGAAAATCGATTAAAACATTCAGTAGATGAAGCTGGGTATTTTCCGAGTCCCATATCTTCTTAATTAATTAATTATTATTAATTAAACATAAAACATCCGTTTACCTTTATAAAAATAAAAAATAATAAAAATAAAAATAGGAGGAGCAATGGCAACCATTCATGAGGCCTAAAAGCCAATTGTCTTAAGATGATACGACAAGTGTCCGAGTAAGAAAGCCTTGTTCATGCTCGCAACTCTGACCTTTTCCAATAATTGAGGTTAAAGAAATAAAACGCCGACTTCTAAACCTAGAAGATGACCTAATTATTATGATATATTTTAAAATTAATTAAACATATATATTTTAAATATAGGTTACAAATACATTTAAGTTAGGCCAAACGGTAAAACAAAAACATACTTTATTATTTTTCTTGTCAATTAATGTAACATGTTTTTTTCTATCAATTAATGTAATTAATATACTTAATTTTAAATTGTTACCAATTAATGTAATTTCAAATTGATATTACCAATTAATCTATCTATACTATTAAAAGAGTAACTATACTCATTTCTGGTGAAGCCACGTGTCGTCACCATGAATCGACACGTGACAGTTATAGATTTTATAAAGAATAAATAAATTTAAATCAAATCTATTCAAATCTAATATAATCCGCTTTTAAATTCAAATTAAATCAAATCAAACAAAATCTAATACTCTACTAACTTATTAACTAAAGCTATCCAAATATAATATAATCCACTTTCAAATTCAGATCAAATCAAATCAAACAAAATCTGATAATTAACTAACTTATTAACTATAAGATAATATAATAAAAGTTTAAAAAAATATATAAGAAAATAATTACTCTTCATATATATTTAGAAATATATGCAAAATTAATAGGTCATAATAAATAATAATATCACCTTATATACTTTTGTTTAAAAAATAATATTTATATCTTTATCTTTTTATTTATTATATTTTATATATATTAAAAATATCCGCGTAATACGCGGGTAATAAACTAGTATACTTTTAACATTGATAACACGCATGCAATAAAGGAATGATCGAAATTTTAATGGGAAACTCAAATGAAAACCTTAAATTTTCAATAATTGAGTTCTCTTCGTTATCGAAAATTGGATTTGGCGAAAGTTCCTGGAAACGGTAGTTGGAGGTTTGATTTGGTTGGTTTGGAAAGCTAGGAATGCAGTAATTTTCAATAATGGAAAAGTCTCTGCTTCGGTGATAAAGGACGAGCTAGTTGCAATCGTATTCTCATGGTTGAAGTATAGAGCAAATTATAGATCTTTAATTTGGTCGTTATGGGTGGTGTGTCCTTCTTCGTTCTTCTGATTCTCTTTTGTTTTTTCTTGTACTGTGCTAGTTTCTGGCTAGCTGTTTTTGATATTTAATTATATAATATTTTTTGGTGTTCTAAGCGGGGGTGATGTAATTGCCGAAGCTCCCAGTTAGATCCACCTTTTGCTGTTCAAAAAAAAAATCTGTCTATCGAAGTTAATAAATATAAAAGGGTTAATATTGAAAAAACTCTACGAACTTTCATAAATTTATCGATTAAGTCACAGTAATTTTTTTCCGAGTGTTTAAGTCCCTAGACAATTTTTGTCTTATTCAAAACTATATATTTGACCTGTTTAGCAGGTCATTAACCGATAAACGGTACAGTGACCTAAACAAGAAAAAAGAAAGTCCAGTGACTTAATCGTGAAAATTGGAAAAGAAAGTTGGTTTTTTACAAATAATAAACTATTGTCTATATGCTCTTTTAAGTGAGGTAAACTTGTATTTTGTGTGACTATTGTCCATGCAATGACCACTTTATTTTTATTTGTGTGGGGCTGATTGCAACCATTTGGTCACATAACGAGTGTGTTGTTGTGGGCTTTGGACACATAAAATTATGCCAAATGTGGCTGTAGGTGTTAAAAAGTGTGACCATATGCTCTTTTAAGTGAGGTAAACTTGTATTTTGTGTGACTATTGTCAATGCAATGGCCACTTTATTTGTGTGTGGCTGATTGCAACCATTTGGTCACACAACGAGTGTATTCGTGTGGGCTTTGGTCACATAAATGATGCCAAATTTGGCCGTAGGTGTTAAAAAGTGTGACCATATGCTCTTTTAAGTGACCATATAGTGTCTGCTTTTGGCTACACTAAAATATTGTGTGACAAACTCGAGTTCATGATTTAGTGACATAACAAATTACTTCGTGTGACCATATACTGGAATATGATTTAGTCACAAATACAATTACTTCATGTGAGCTGACCATATACTGGAATATGATTTGGTCACCCAAATCATCATTCAAGTGACCATAGTGGCATATGATTTAGTCACACAAAATGGCACTTAATGTGACTACTACGTATCAGGTTTTTACATTCTAACACACACTACATTTTAGCCACACATACTAACTTATGTGACCATATAGTGTCTGCTTTTGGTTACATTGAAATCTTGTGTGACAAACTCGAGTTCATGATTTAGTCACATAACAAATTACTTCATGTGGCCATATACTGGAATATGATTTAGTCACACATACAATTACTTCATGTGACCATATACTGGAATATGATTTGGTCACCCAAATCATCATTCAAGTGACCATATAGTGACATATGATTTAGTCACTGATGCGTGCAAAACACACCTCAGGTTTTAATGTCTAAATGAACCCAATGTATAAATTACACAACTGGCAGTGTACCAATCGTGTGCAATATAGCTTTAAGAATCACCCAGGATTTATCGAACTCAGGGAACGGAATAAAGAAAGGAGACTCCAATACTACAACCTAAACCAATATTTAGTATTTAAGACTTTTTGAAGAAATTATCAACTAGATGCAATAATTAAAATTAATTATCTTAATAACTAATGCAAACTAAGTAACACGTGAATAACAAGTTAAACTAATTTTTTTTTTGAGTTTTTCAAAATAATTAAAAACTAAATCTAGCAAACACGACTTAAACTAAACTAACGAACGCACCAAGAAAGGACAACTATATAATACGAACCAACTAACAAAAGCAAAGTCAATTTAGAAATAACTTAAGCAAGTAAAGAATGATATTGAAATTTACAAAACTCTTATATTACGAAAACGTCACCCACTTGGAATTTAAAAACTATAATTAATTGGCGGCGGTCTGAATTGATCGATTAAAGATAAATTGGTTAATAACCAATTATAAATATTCACTTAAGCCTGGAATTATGGATTAATCTACCGAATATTAGATTTCTCCAAATAAAGATTAAATCATGACGAAACACGTGAAAACAATAAAGTTAATTGAACTGAGTTCCAATATTAACCAACAATCTTATTATCGCAAAAAGATGCTAAAAACTATCAATTAATACCGAGAATTCAACCAACCAACTTTATTTATTTGGAAATCAAGCTTTACGGATTATTAGTATTATTATCGCAACACAATGCCTAAAAACTAAGAAACACGCAAAGTTCTAGATCAATAATTCATCACAAAATCATTATCGCAACACAATGCCTAGAAAATATAATCAATTATCAATTTTTCATCCAAAGTTTCAATTTTTATTAAAAACGCAGATTCAACCAACAATTATTTTCGCAAAACAATGCTAAACGATTGATAAAAATCTGATTTTTAACAAAAATATATGAAGAACATCAAAAATCTAGTAAATATAATCCATAAACCGTCAATCAATCCAAAACCATGCCAATTAATACATAAAATTCGTTATTCCAAGCGGGTGAACAATAAACAACTCACGATCCATAATAAAAACAGAAAATAAACAAAACTTAATAGCATTCATTATGAAATACGAAAGAAAAAGGGACGAATGTACCGAAATCTTGCAAAAAGTGACGAAAACCAACTATTACCGCTAACCGAATGCTTCAATCCACGCGAATATCAATCCCGAATGATTAATCAACTAAAACT
Source organism: Centrapalus pauciflorus (assembly GCA_020465985.1). Lineage (NCBI taxonomy): Eukaryota > Viridiplantae > Streptophyta > Magnoliopsida > Asterales > Asteraceae > Centrapalus > Centrapalus pauciflorus. The sequence goes on from JAANYP010004431.1 coordinate 55,920, forward strand.
ACCTTAAACCTACTTGAATATGGGAAGAAAAACTGTAAAAAATCGTAAAAATATGCTGGAAATCGAGAAAATCAGCTCTGTCTTCGTTCTGGCCGAATCTGTTCTGTATATAAGGATTCTGCGCCGCCTACGACCGTAGGCCTTAAGCTCCACGGTCGTAGGCCATGTTGACTTGGTCAAACCTGTGCCCTAGCCCACGGTAATGCTCCTTGTACCTCCTATGGTCGTAGGCTTCCCCTTCTACGGTCGTAGGCTCCAAAAATTCACCAATTTCGCTTCTTTTCTTCTAGAAAATCCACGAGAACTCGTCGGGGCTTCAAAGTTTGTCGGTTTTTCTTCGATGTTCATTCCTTCGTCGATAAAACCTCTTTTGTCCTATGAATCACAAAAATGAATGAATTAGATATCTATTTCACGTATTTCGAGAGAAAACCGACCAAATTGCAAGGGAAATGATGCCCAAAATATGTATAAATATGACCATATCAAAATACCCCACACTTGAACTTTGCTTGTCCTCAAGCAAACTACTGCATAAATGTCTTTACTCAGGCCTCAATTCAAAATAAACTCTCTAGAAACATGCAAGCCTCAATAGCATTAAAGATCCATAGACTATGAAATTGAAGCCAATGCAAGAAACAATGAGACCACAATATGCAAAAAAATTTGCAATGTCAACCCCTTCCCACCTCATTACATGACTTAGCACCTCACAGTTTTCACTCATCACTCATGTGTATAGGCTCGTATGTTTTCACAAATTTCGCTCAATGCCAGACATGTTAAAAGAATGTGAGCATATGCTTGAGAGTAAATCACACCGCCATCACTTAATGTTTGAAAATAAAGCACATAAAGGTCTTAATGGGCTGTAACGAGGCTAGGCTAAGGAAATGGGGAATATATGGCCAAAGTGGGGTTAAAAGATTGGGATCCAAGATCAAGTAGCAAACAATAGAAGCGAGTAACCAACATGGGACCAAATAAATCACTGAGAAAATTGCCCAAGCAAACTCGCTTGATTTATCACATCTAATAGCAGCTTAGAAGGACAAAAAAATCAATTCACTTTCTTCTTCCAATTTTTTCTCTTTCTCTTTTCTTTTTCTTTTCTTTCTTTTTTTTTTTTAATTCTTCTCCTTTTTTTTTCTTTTTCTTTTTTTTATAGCGCTGAATTTCCAAACACCGACTTATATGCAATCTGTACTCAAAAAGAACTCTCTTAACCACACTAGTATTGCCGCGGTACAACACTAGAAAAGTCAGGAAGAACACAAAAGCATAGAATTACGTATGACTCGAATGCTATCAAAACAAGGCATAATCGTCAAGGCTCACAGAGTACAAACTAGCTGACAAACGAATGATCCCAAATAAATCCCTAAAGCTTGCTACTGAATCACGATCCCAATTCCGGTCAAACGATAGGCAAAAGGATTATTTGGCTGATAATGTGGGTTGTCACCGAAATGAAAGTCAAGGCTCAAATGGGGAAACTATGGGAAATAATGCAGGTAAGGGTGTCATTTGGGAAAAAGGGTGTCCTAACTGTGCCTTTATATAAGTGCTAGATTCTCAAACGATGTGATCTTGGCATGCATTTGACAAACAAGTTCTACCTTAATCCAATTAACACAGACAAATTCACACCGAAAGAAATAGTGAGCATTAAATATGAATGCTAGATGGGCTCAAATTCTCACGAAACGAATGTAGAGGGTTATTTGTGCTTAATCATGGAATTTCAATCAAGAAGCGTAACATGCACATCAAAAACATCCTGTTGTCACAAAGAACATCTCAAAGTCATTTGCTCAGCTTCGCATGCATAGAAGATGGAACAATACTACTACGAGTCTCACATGCAAAAACAGAGAGAAAATTTTGAAAATCGGCCTATCTTTAGACAAACATGCATAAGCTTATGTTAAGAACATGCAAAATCCAAACTCAATATGTCTATCCCCCACCCCACACTTAAATTTGACAGTGTCCTCACTGTCATGAACAGTTCAAGATAGCATGAAATAATGAAGGTAATAAAATTGGAACAGAAAACTCCCCTGATACACTTAAGCATGGCCATGTCTGAATGATGAGGCTGAAGTGACTGCTAGTGAGCATCTCTACCATGGCCCGTCATGACAAGACATCTATCAACAGCTGTTCAAGACTAATAACACTCTAACACACATAAATTTGTCTAAACACGCATCAAGCACACCACTCACACTCATCTCAAACTATGTGACATCAGATACACTACCCCACACTCATTTCAAACATACATGATCATATGACACATTATCACACCAAAATGTTCTCAAGACAACGACACCCATTTTACATAAATAAAGCATAATGCGTGACACCATGAGCATGCAAGGACTAGAACATAAATACCTAAATATAAATCTACGAAAATAAACAAAGAAAACATGGAAACACACCAAACTATTAGAACTCAAAAACACACCATCTATGAAATTAAATATAACAAGCACACCACACACAAAGCAATTAAAAAATAAAATAAAATAAATAAGATAAAATAAAATAAAATAAACTAGAAATTAGAACAAGCAAACATGCTTTCAAAACAAGACCAGTAGCATCAATCATGCAATCCTAAGACACATACTCAATGCACGGGCTACTTATTTAAGCATATAACTTTCAAAATTTAAATTAACAGCTCAACACATCAAGCAAAACAAATTAAACAAAAAATGAAAACTTAATATACAAATGAAAGTATCTACGGGTTGCCTCCCGAAAGCGCTTGTTTTGACGAGTCTCTAGCTTGACTCGTCCACATGACCCTTAGATTGATAAAACATACCTGGGAAACGAGCTCGCAAACCTTTCATACCTACTAAAGCAATGTACTCACCAACCGGATCCTCATGATCAAAATTAAGCTTCGGAAATTGACAAGTTGGTTTTGTTGTGATCTTATCCACGTTCTTCTTTCGCTTTCTTGGCTTCATCGATTTCCCTTTCCTCTTTACCGAGCTTGAAGGTAATCGTCCATCACAAACAACAATAGTATCAGATTCAAGAATATCAAGCTTATCAAGATCAATATGAGAAGGAGTAGATGGTGATGGTGCTTCAAACAAAGCAAAAATATCCTCATCGGTTGGGATGTCATTCTCATCAATGTGCATCTGCCAATCTAGTTCAAGCAAGCAAGCAATCTCCAGCAAATCTTTATCAGCATCAAACTCGTTCGTGGCATGAACACCCTGCATAGGATCTAACTCAACACATGGTGCATAAGTAGATATGGAGAAAAGTGAGTCAGGCAGAAATGGATATAATGGATTAGCTTTCGCCATAAGAAATGTAATATCCTCATCTCTCACTCTAATAGTCAACTCCATAGACAGGACATCTATCAATGCTCTAGCAGATGTAAGAAAGGGTCTACCCAAAATGAGGGGATTGCCACTCGAGCTATCCATGTCTAGCACCACTAAATCAACAACAAACTCAAATCTATCAACCTTCAATCTAACTCCCTCACAAATCCCTATAGGTCATCTCAAGGAACTATCAGCTAGCTGCACGGCTACCAAAGAAGGCTTAAGAGGTCCCAAATCAAGCTGTTGGAAAATATCATGAGCAATAACATTGATGCTAGAGCCTAGATCGGCTAAAGCATTGCTGAATACAGCCTCCTTTACAGAACACGGGATAGTGAAACTACGAGGGTCGGCCTTACCTTGGATGTATAAAGGAGGAGGGACATATGCGGTACTTCCTGAAGCGTTCAGATGCATCTCGTCCATTAAAGCCTCCAATTCCTTCTTCAATGGGGGAGAAGAGGAAGAATTAGAAGAAGGAACATCCTCGGGGTGCTCATCATCATGTACAGTAATGGCATTGACTTGAGCAGGACCCTTGTCTTTCAGATTACCTCTTGGATTGGGCTCAGTGTTGCTAGGAAGTTCACCAGCATTCCTAACATTCCTCGACTGTGCTAGCTGTCCCACTTGTGTTTCAAGGGCCTGAATAGCAGCCTGCTGATTTCTAGACAACGCCTCTTGATTAGCAATAAATTTCATCATCATTTCCTCGAGGTTTGACTTTGTAGGTTGCATGGGCTGAGACTGATGATTCTGATTAGGGAAGTGGCCATTTTGGAACTGATTGGGATTAGAATTAAATTGTGAGAAAGAAGAAGATTGTCCCTGATGATATCCATGATTATACCCTTGCTGAGGGTTAAATTGGGGTCTCTGCATCACCTGAGGACGAGGATGAGCGAATCCAGGAGGTGGTTGGTTCTGAGCTTGAGAAAAATTCAGAGTAGGTTGGGCATATCTAACCATGCCTCCACCATAATCTCCTGACGAGTAATATACCTGCTCCGGATTTGGGTAAGGAAAACTAGCTTGGCACTCATTGCCGGAATGTGGTCCACCGCAGTGTTCACATCCGTGTTGTACTGCGTGTACATCAACTGGGGATGACTGTGGCTGACTAGTCTGCGTGAGGAGCTCAATCTTAGCTGTGAGGGCAGCTATAGCAGCAGCTTGCTTTGAATCAGAAGCTCCCCACCCAAAATATTCACTAGGTGTCTGAGTTTGGCTTAAAACCAGGTCATCGATTATGTCAAAAGCCTCTTCTGATGTCCTCTTATACACTGACCCGTTACAAGCTGAGTCGATCAATGAGTGATACATGGGGTGAACATTCTCATAGAATACCTTGACACGGTGATTAAGTGTCATGTTATGATTTGGGCATTTCATGATGGATTCCTTATATCTCTCCCATGCATCATACAAAGACTCATCAGGTTTCTGCTTAAATGAGAGAATGTCACTCATAAGCTTAGTAGTCCGAGAAGGATGGCAGAACTTGAGGAGAAACTTTGATTCCATATCGTCCCAAGTACGAATTGAGTTTGAGGGAAGGGACTCATACCACATCATGGCACGTCCTGAAAGAGAGTAAGGAAAAAGCATTAGTCGGATTACTTCCCTTGGAACTTGATTTGCTTTATACCCACCGCATGCCTTACGAAATTTCTTCAGGTGGGAATACGGTCCTCAGATGATAAACCGCAGAATTGCGCGTTATTCTGAACTAAAGCGATCAGACTCGACTTTAGCTCGAAATTAACGGCATCGAACCCAGGAATAACAATTGCACCTTCCGAGTCATCGGTGACTGGTTGGTTGTGTTCAAGCATTGTCCTCCGGTCCCCCATTGTGAAAGAGGAAGACTCGGAAGAAGACGAAGATTCAGAAGATGAAGATGGTGAAGAAGGTGAAGGACAAGAAATCGGAGGTAACTGAACACAAATGTCTACGTGACCTTCCTCCACCGGATCAGGAACAGTATGGTCAGCAGAATCAGATAAACTAGACAGTCCCTCAACTAAAGGGTGCGATTGGTCACGAAGACGGCTACGGAATGCTCGCTCAGGTTCGGAGAATGGGCTGACGATATTAGGATTACGAAGACTCATACACCGAACACCCTTTAAAGAAAAATGAAAATAGACAGAAAATTTAACTTTTAAGGGGGATTGCCCCTAAAAAGGATCAAATAAACTACCGGCGTTGGTTGTTTCTTAAAGCTCACACCGTTCCCCGGCAACGGCGCCAAAAACTTGACGCGTGCAAAACACACCTCAGGTTTTAATGTCTAAATGAACCCAAAGTATAAATTACACAACTGGCAGTGTACCAATCGTGTGCAATATAGCTTTAAGAATCACCCAGGATTTATCGAACTCAGGGAACGGAATAAAGAAAGGAGACTCCAATACTACAACCTAAACCAATATTTAGCTATTTAAGACTTTTTGAAGAAATTATCAACTAGATGCAATAATTAAAATTAATTATCTGAATAACTAATGCAAACTAAGTAACACGTGAATAACAAGTTAAACTAATTTTTTTTTTGGGTTTTTCAAAATAATTAAAAACTAAATCTAGCAAACACGACTTAAACTAAACTAACGAACGCACCAAGAAAGGACAACTATATAATACGAACCAACTAACAAAAGCAAAGTCAATTTAGAAATAACTTAAGCAAGTAAAGAATGATATTGAAATTTACGAAACTCTTATATTACGAAAACGTCACCCACTTGGAATTTAAAAACTATAATTAATTGGCGGCGGTCTGAATTGATCGATTAAAGATAAATCGGTTAATAACCAATTATAAATATTCACTTAAGCCCGGAATTATGGATTAATCTACCGAATATTAGATTTCTCCAAATAAAGATTAAATCATGACGAAACACGTGAAAACAATAAAGTTAATTGAACTGAATTCCAATATTAACCAACAATCTTATTATCGCAAAAAGATGCTAAAAACTATCAATTAATACCGAGAATTCAACCAACCAACTTTATTTATTTGGAAATCAAGCTTTACGGATTATTAGTTTTATTATCGCAACACAATGCCTAAAAACTAAGAAACACGCAAAGTTCTAGATCAATAATTCATCACAAAATCATTATCGCAACACAATGCCTAGAAAATATAATCAATTATCAATTTTTCATCCAAAGTTTCAATTTTTATTAAAAACGCAGATTCAACCAACAATTATTTTCGCAAAACAATGCTAAACGATTGATAAAAATCTGATTTTTAACAAAAATATATGAAGAACATAAAAAATCTAGTAAATATAATCCATAAACCGTCAATCAATCCAAAACCATGCCAATTAATACATAGAATTCGTTATTCCAAGCGGGTGAACAATAAACCACTCACGATCCATAATAAAAACAGAAAATAAACAAAACTTAATAGCTTTCATTATGAAATACGAAAGAAAAAGGGACGAATGTACCGAAATCTTGCAAAAAGTGACGAAAACCAACTATTACCGCTAACCGAATGCTTCAATCCACGCGAATATCAATCCCGAATGATTAATCAACTAAAACTACCTTAAACCTACTTGAATATGGGAAGAAAAACTGTAAAAAATCGTAAAAATATGCTGGAAATCGAGAAAATCAGCTCTGTCTTCGTTCTGGCCGAATCTGTTCTGTATATAAGGATTCTGCGCCGCCTACGACCGTAGGCCTTAAGCTCCACGGTCGTAGGCCATGTTGACTTGGTCAAACCTGTGTCCTAGCCCACGGTAATGCTCCTTGTACCTCCTATGGTCGTAGGCTTCCCCTTCTACGGTCGTAGGCTCCAAAAATTCACCAATTTCGTTTCTTTTCTTCTAGAAAATCCACGAGAACTCGTCGGGGCTTCAAAGTTTGTCGGTTTTTCTTCGATGTTCATTCCTTCGTCGATAAAACCTCTTTTGTCCTATGAATCACAAAAATGAATGAATTAGATATCTATTTCACGTATTTCGAGAGAAAAACCGACCAAATTGCAAGGGAAATGATGCCAAAAATATGTATAAATATGACCATATCAGTCACACAAAATGGCACTCAATGTGACTACTACGTATTAGATTTTTACATTCTAACACACACTACACTTTAGCCACACATACTAACTTATGTGACCATATAGTGTCTGCTTTTGGCTACACTGAAATCTTGTGTGATAAACTCGAGTTCATGCTTTAGTCACATAACAAATTACTTCATGTGACCATATACTGGAATATGATTTAGTGACACATACAGTTACTTCATGTGACCATATACTGGAATATGATTTGGTCACCCAAATCATTATTCAAGTGACCATATATTGGCATATGATTTAGTCACACAAAATGACACTCAGTGTGACTACTACGTATTAGATTTTTACATTCTAACACACACTACACTTTAGCCACATATAATAACTTATGTGACCATATAGTATGTGCTTTTGGCTACACTCAAATTGTGTGTGACAAACTCGAGTTCCTCATTTAGTCACATAACAAATTACTTCATGTGACCATATACTGACATTTGGTCACACTGTTCAACTGTGTGACACCGTTTTCTCACATTTTATGAGTGTAACATGACTAATGCTTCGAACATAAACATAAAGAAAACACCAGATACCTTTAGTCACATAAATGTTCGTATGTGTGGCAATACATTTTAGATTGGTCACACGGTTGGAGTTCAAATGTGACTAAAAGAATGACGTAAATTTTAGTTTTGTATCTTTAGTCACACAAATATTCTAATGTGTGACGATTTGATTTCGAGCATATGTGACCAAAGCCCATTTTTGTACTAGTGATGGATGAAGAATCACACACGAATGCGATTCAATGTTTCTTATGAATCATTATTGTTGATTGTGTGAACCATTAGTTGTGAACCGAATATTTGTATTAATTGTGAATGATCAATGTCATGAATCACACATTTTTGAGTCGTGAATCATACATGTTTGAGTCGTGGATCATACCCTTGTATTTATAGTGAATCGTCGGTGGTGTCGTGAACCATGACGGTATCGCGAATCATCGGTGATGTGGTGAACCACAATAATGGTGTGAATCATTGATGTTATTGTGAACCATAGCAGTGTCATGAATCTCCAAAGAGTGAGAGAGTGTGTGTAATTTGGTAAATGAGAAAATCATTAGTTGATTGACTAATTTCATTTTTTTCCGTTTTAGTTCAAATTAATAGTGATGAGATGTCGTAATTTCATTGGTTCTCATCGGCTTCAATTTAAGGACGGTTTTCACGTTAACCCTACCCTACCCTATATATATATATATATATATATATATATATATATATATATATATATATATATATATATATATATATATATATATATATATATATATATATATATATATATATATATATATATATATATATATATATAAGGAGGTTCAATTGAGAACTTTTATGCACCGAGGTACAAAAGAACCTATATCATCCATTAGATCAAAAAATTGTATGGATTAGATTAATGGCAAAAGGGTAAATAGTTGGACAATTTGATGCATCTTGTGCATTATAGAAACAAACAAGGAAGGACATTTTGGGGAATGTGCACACCTCATTAAATTTAATATTTCAACAAATAATCAAATAATAAATGCTAAATAAATTCAATTGATACATTTTCAAATTTAACAAAAATTACACAAATTCAAAAAAAGATGATGGAGATCGATGCATTTCATCGTAATCGTGTTTATTTATGCATCGTGTTCAAAAAGATGCATTTAACAAAAAAAAATACACAAATTCATTTATACATCGTGTTCAACTTGTTCGTCATTCATCTATGCATCGTGTTCGTTGTTCATATTCTTCATTCATCTATGCATCGTGTTCAACTTGTTCATCATTCATCTATGCATCGTCATTGTTCATCATCCATTTATGCATCATCATTTTTCGTTGTTCATCGTTCATCATCCATCTATGCATAGTCATTGTTCATCATCCATCTATGCATCATCATTATTAATCGTTCATCATCCATCTATGCATCGTGTTCTTCATAATCATCATCGGTTGCATCTCTTGTTCATGTTCATCATCATCGTTGTTCATCGTTAATCTTCGTCTTCAAATCATCATCACTATGAAAATCATGAAAAACACGATTAGAGAGAAAGAGAGAGAGAGAGAGAGAGAGAGAGAGAGAGAGAGAGAGAGAGAGAGAGAGAGAGAGAAATTGGGAGGAAAATTAGGATTGTAGTTAATATGGGTTTTTAATTCAAAATGTAACTCATTATTATCTTTTAATGACTTTTAGATATAAATTAATTATCATATCTTTAGTTTTCCCTAAATGCCCTTTGTGCACCCTTGGTAGATTATCCGATGCACAAAAGTTCCTCGAGGGTCTCGATGCATAAAAGTGCTCAATTGAACCTCAATCTATATATATATATATATATATATATATATATATATATATATATATATATATATATATATATATATATATATATATATATATATATATATATATATAGAACCTAGGAACCTTTTAGAGCCCTTGGATCAAAAGGATATTTTTGGAATAAAAAATATTATCTTTCTCTCTCCACCTTTTTTATTATATGTCATATCTTTTTCACTTTCTCTCTCTTACTTTTTTTTTTCATTTTCATATTATACTTTCTTTCATTAGAATTGATTTTAATATTAAAAAAACGTTTTTTATAAAAAAAAAATAAATTTTTTTCTATATAAAAAATTATTTAATTGCTAAAAAATTAATGTATTCTATATAGAAATATTAGTCTATATAGAATGTTATATAATTCTATATCTTTTTATGTAGATTAACATTACTATTCATAATCTATGTAGAATGTTATGTTTCTTATATATTTTATATAATACCCGTTTATTATACAAATCTATGTCTTTTTTGTAGATTACCATTACTATTCATTGTGTTTTTGGTATATTTTATATCAGTTGCATACCAATTGTTCGATAAAATGTCTAAATGAAATCTTATTTTTTTTTTGTGTCAATGTATTTTTGGTATATTTTATCATTTAATCTACGTAGAATATATGATATTTGACATTCTACACGACATTCTACCTAGATTGCATGACATTCTACGTAGATTGCATGTCATTCTACGTAGATTGAATGTCATTCTACGTATATTGAATGTCTAACTACGTAAATTGCATGACATTCTACGTAGATTGTACATAGAATATGTTCGTCGATACTCTACGTAGATTGCATGCCATTCTACGTAGATTGCATGTCATTCTACGTAGATTGAATGTTATTCTACGTAGATTGCATGTTATTCTACGTAGATTAACAGTTTTATTCTATGTATTTTTTGTTATATTTTATATCAGTTGTATACCAAGTGTTTGATTAAATGTCTAAATGAAATCTTCTTTTTTTGTTTCAATGTATTTTTTATATATTTTATCATGTAATCTATGTAGAATATATGATATTTGACATTTTACACGACATTCTACATAGATTGCATGACATTTTACGTAGATTACATGACATTCTACGTAGATTGAATGACATTCTACGTAGATTGCATGTCATTCTACGTAGATTGCATGTCATTCTACGTAGATTGAATGTCATTCTACGTAGATTGCATGACATTCTACGTAGATTGTACATGGAATATGTTCGTCGATACTCTACGTAGATTGCATGTCATTCTACGTAGATTGAATGTCATTCTACGTAGATTGCGTGACATTCTATGTAGAGTATCGACGAACATATTCTATGTACAATCTACGTACATTGGACAGATTCGTTTTCCATATTTTATAATTAAAATTATTTGTAAGATATTAGATTTATAATGAATGTAATAGTTATTAGATGTTTTACATGATAATCTATGTTGATTACATGACAATCTACGTAGATTACATGATAATCTACATAGAATATAATACGATACTACTTGTAAAAAATCACACATAATGTATGTAAAATGTTATGTTTCTTATATATTTAATATATTTTTATGTTTCTTATAAATTTCTATATCTTTTTATGTAGATTAACATTACTATTCAATGTGTTTTTGGTATATTTATCATTTATAATCTACGTAGAATATATGATAATTGACATTCTACACGACATTCTACGTAGATTGCATGCCATTCTACGTATATTGCATACCATTCTACGTAGATTGCATGCTATTCTACGTAGATTGCACGTCATTCTACGTAGATTGAATGTCATTCTACGTAGATTGAATGTCATTCTACGTGAAATGCATGACATTCTACGTAGATTGTACATATAATATGTTCGTCGATACTCTACATAGAATATGACAGATTCATTTTTCATGTTTTATAATGAAATTATTTGTAAGATATTAAATTTATAATGATTGTATTAGTTATTGGATGTTTTACATGATAATCTACGTAGATTACATGATAATCTACGTAGATTAAATGATAATCTAAATAGAATATAATACAAGACTACTTGTAAAAAATCACACATAATTTATGTAGAATGTTATGTTTCTTATATATTTCATATATTTTTATGTTTTTTTATACATTTCTATATTTTTTTTATGTAGACTAACATTATTATTCAATGTCTTTTTTGTATATTTTATATCAGTTGCATACCAAGTATTTAATAAAATGTCTAAATGAAATCTTTTTTGTTTAATGTGTTTTTGATATATTTTATCAGGTAATCTACGTAGAATATATGATATTTGACATTCTACACAACATTCTACGTAGATTGCATGTCATTCTACGTAGAATGCATGACTAACTACGTAGATTGTACATAGAATATGTTCGTTAACATATTTTATACAGAATAAAAATATTCTATATAAACATATAATATTTCTATATAAAATACATTATTTTTTTAGCAATTAAATAATTTTCTATATAGAAAAAATAATTTTTTTATAAAAAACGTTTTTTTACTTTAAAAATCAATTATAATGAAAGAAAAATAAAATGAAAATAAAAAAAAAGTAAGAGAGAGAAAGAGAAAAAGGAGATTTTTTTCTTCCAAAAATACCCTTTTCACACATTTTCAAGATTCTCCACTATCAAAGTTCAAAATAATTACAAACTTGCCATCCAATATATCAACCATTGATTATCATTAATCCAATGGCCATAAAAGGTTCTTAGGTTCCCACACTTTATATGGTTCTTAGAAGAACCCTCCCCTATATATATATATATATATATATATATATATATATATATAGACACACACTTACATACATACATATATACTTGCGTATATATATCTATACATGCATGCATGTATGTAGATGATATTGAATCCTATGAAAAATCAAATTGAATATTGATCAGAAATGTGAAAGATAATTCTGACCATAAATTTTTAATCCATATTGTTTTTTTTATTATAAATTTGGTGGGGGCTAAGATCATTTATTTTTTTGTTTTAACATTTAATTTTTTTCGAACGAAAAAGACTACGAACCATCCAGGTTACTTTCTTGAATGACAGAATTACGACCCATTCATATTTTAGATTTTTTTAACAAAAAACTATAAATTTTTGTTTAGTGTTTTCTAACGAAAAAACTGCAACCCATTATTTTTTCATTTGAAGTATGAAAAAATCTATGAATTTATTTCAGTTTCTAGTTTTTTTTTGAATGAAAAGTATGGCAACCCATTTGGATTTTAATTTTACAAAAAAAGCTATGACCAATTTAGAATAAAAAAGTAAAAATCTGGAATCATTCATATTTTTTTTCTTCAGAAAAAGTAAAAACGGTATGATTCGTAGTTTTTTTCGTTTGGAAATCTGGAAATTGGAATGAGCCATATATTTTTTCATATTATATATAATCGTAATAATAATCGTATATTATATAACCGTAAATAAATAATCAGTTAAAATATTTAAAAAATTATAAAGTTATGAAAAATAAAAATTGTAGATAAATAAATTTAATAAAATTTATAAAATAATCAGTAATGATGGTAAATAATATAATTAATTAATGTTTAAATAAATAAATAAAAATATAAAATTGAAGACTAAATTTTTATTATAAAATTTCGCAACAAATTTGAAACTTAAATTGAGTTTATATTTAGTGTTTATCAAATCCTGGAAAAATTTAAATTATAAAAATAAATTGGGTTTAATTTGATATGTTATTATTATTAATAAAAATATGAAAAAGATAATATTTTTTATAACTGAAAAATTGTCGGTGACCCGCTAAACAGGTTTACGGGTCACCGGTTACTATTATGGATAGAAAAATAAAGATATGTTGTTATAAACGATAAAAAATATAAAAAGCAACATTATTGATGGTAAATAAGAAATAATATTGCTAAATAATAACAAAAATGATAAAATTACGATTTTTGGTCATTTGTCTTATATATATTTTTTGTTACTACTTTTGGTCATTTTTGTGATTAAAACTCTTAGCTATTTTTAATTGCACAAATAACTCACAACCAACAAAATATTACGGAATTGAGATATTAACGGTTGTAAGCGATTAAAAGTGGTAGGTCCTCGTCGACAAGTCATCAGTGATCACCAGAATTTTGCCGAAAAATTAAATTCCAACAAAAAAAACACAGATTTGAATAAAGAATATATATATATATATATATATATATATATATATATATATATATATATATATCTGTGTGTGTGTGTGTGTATGCTCCGAAAAAATTTTTTTTTAAAAATATTTGTTTTCATATTTCTTTAGTTACAAATAATACAATGCTATTTGTAAAAAATTACATACATTCACACTTTCTAGCATATTAAAAGTCATGTGAACGTGAAAAAATTTATGTGAACATGCTTAGTGTGAACATAGGTTCACAACAGTGCAGTTCAGATGTACATGCACGTTTTACATAGTTTTAATGTGTGATTTTTTATAAGTAGCCTTGTATTATTAAATTAAACATGATTATAAAAAAAAATGGTTTTATGCGAGATACCTCCGGTACTCCGCACAACTATATATATATATATATATATATATATATATATATATATATATATATATATATATATATATATATATATATATATATATATATATATATATAGAGATTTAGGTTCAAGTGAGTACCACCTATTATGCAGCGCACCAGAAGGTACAACCCTTAAAAATAAATTTTTTGAAAATTTTTTTTCATGAACATGTTCTAATTAACGTTACACAGATCCTATGTAAATTTCACGCAAATCCGAACACTCTAAGTGCATGAAATCACGTATCACATAAATACAAGTTCACATATATTCAAAATTATGTAAGTGTGCGTTCACATCACTTTTTAGGAGCTAGAGGATGTGAATGGATATATATATTACATATGATTTTCATAATGTTAATTAAAACATGTTTATGCAAAAAAAAATTTTAAAAAGTTTTTTTGAATGTGGTACCTTCTGGTGCAATGCATAAGGGGTGGTAGTCTCTCGAACCCATATTATATATATATATATATATATATATATATATATATATATATATATATATATATATATATATATATATATATATAATATGGTTCGTGTGAGTACCTATAAAATGCAGAGTACCGTGAGTACCTGTGAACACACGGGTTTAAGATGTGAACATGCTCCGGAAAAAAGTTTTTTTTAAAATTTTTTTCATATTCATTTAGATACAAATAATATAAGCATATTTGTAAAAGAATTACACGCATTCACACTTCGTAACCTCTTAAAAGTCATGTGAACGTGGAAAAATTCATGTGAACATGCTTAGCTGTGAACATACGTTCACAACAGTGCAGTTCATGTGAACTTGCACGTTTCACATAGTTATAGTGTGTGTTTATGTGTGATTTTTTGCAAGTAGTCTTATATTATTAATTTAAACATGATTATGAAAAAAAATTTCAAAAAAAAATGATTTTAAGCGAGGTACCTCCGGTACTCCGCAAAACTAGTGGTACTCATTTGAACCCAAATCTATATATATATATATATATATATATATATATATATATATATATATATATATATATATATATATATATATATATATATATATATATATATATATATATATATATATATATATATATATATATATATATATAGGGTTGGGTTCCGGTAAGAACCCTTGTTATCGTGAGAACGTGAGAACCACTCCAAAATGCACAAATTTATACATCAAATGCACAAATTTTAAAATTAAAAGTTTTACTTAAAATCATTATTAGTCTTAAATATTAATAATTATCATAATTTAACACTAAAATTACATTCAAAACTTACATTCATTAAATTATAAACTAAATGCACAAATTTAAACATCAAATGCACAATTTTTCTTAAATGCACAATTTTTACATAAAATGGATAAATTATAGCATGAGATGCGTAAATTTTTACATGAAATGCATAAATATATTGAAAACATTTAATTTTAGTATCAAATGCACAATTTTATACAGTGGATGCACAATTTTTATAGTGGTTCTCACGTTCTCACGGTAATGAGGGGTTCTCATGTGAACCCAATCCTATATATATATATATATAGAGGGAGGTTCAATGGAAAACCACAATGCACCTGAAAACTTGTAAAAACCGCACTGCACCACTACAAATGTATCAAATTCCCCGCGTGATGCATCAAAATCCCGCGTGATACATCAAATTTCTCGCGTGATGCATCAAAATCCCGCGTGATGCATCACCTTATTTACGATCATGTCACCGCGTTTTTCATGAAATGCACCAAATCGGACGGTTTGCGTAGGTTTCCATGATTTTCACGTGCATAATGGTTTTCCATTGAACCCACCCCTATATAAAGCAACTCTATCTTATATATGCATGTATACTTAATTAATTGGCTGGCTTACCCATCTTCAATTCTTTCATGATCTGTATATATATATGTCACCTTCAATTCCATTCCCCTTGAAATATATATATATATATATATATATATATATATATATATATATATATATATATATATATATACAGGGTTGGGATCACATAAGAACCCTTCAATTACGTGAGAACGTGAGAACCCTCCAAATTGCACAAATTTATACATCAAATGCACAAATTCAAAAATTAAAATTTTTAACTTAAAACCTTGATTGATTTTCAATATTAATAAATATCATAATCTAACATTAAAATTACCTTTAAAAATTAAATTCATCAAAATTTACATTAAATGCACAAATATTGTCAAATTCACAAATTCGTACATAAAGTGGACAAATTTATTATGAGATGCGTAAATTTTTTTTGCTGAACATAAAAAAGGTAGAACTAAACGGAAGCTTCAGCATAGCCATCACCTCCGCCTAAAACACATGAACATCATATACAATAAGAATAAAAAGATACAAATCGCTAGCCAGAAATTAGCCCAATACAAGAAAATTTAAAATCATCAAAAGAAAGAAGAGGGACAGACCACCCATAATGACCAAATTAACGATCTATAATTCGCCCTATACTTTAACCACGAGAATACATTTGCTGTAACTCATCCTTTATCACCGAAGCAGATGATTTTCCATTGGTGAAAATTATTGAATTTCTAGCTTTCCACACCATCCAAATTAATCCGCCAATCACTGTTTCCAAAAACTTCCGCCTCTTGATCGATTTTCTAGACTTGCAAATCAACTCAATAAGTTGCTCCAAAGATTGATGCTGAGCCACATAAATTTCACACCAAGATAATACCCAATCCCATAATTCCACACTGAGTGAGCATTTATAAAAAATATGCTCCTCAGTTTCTTCTTCACTACCACATAATGGACATAAAACAGACCCAACACCAATATTTCTTACTGCCAAATTCATTCTCATTGGAATTCTTCCTAACATTACTCTCCATATAAATCAATTAATTGTAGCCGGAAGCCAACTATTCTAGAAACATTTACAACTTGAATTGGCTGAAAATGATCCTTCAATCATAGCTTTAAGTGAGCCAACAGAAAACTCCCAAGAAGAGTTTCCACTCCATTTCCAAATATCTTTACCAGCTTTTAACACTACCCCTTTTAGCATGTTTTCTAATTTCAGAATATTGCCCAAGTCCACTTGTAACTTATCACACCATTATTATAAGCAATTCTCCTATTCACCATACAGGATTTCTCCGATTCTAAAGCATATAAAGATGGAAATAGATACTTAAGAGAGCAGCCCCCCAGCGAGCGATCAGTCTAGAAATGAATGCTACTACCATTTCTAATTTCGAGCGTAAACACATCATCAAGTTGCAAATTATAAGATACTAGAGACATACCTTCTTTTACAATATTCAGCCACAAATCATTTCCACTTTTCTTTGCCATGAAGTAGCCGTTTATTCCATCAACATTATGGATTGCTTTAATCACTTTGACCCACATTGCTCCATCTTCCCTCTTGAATCTCCACCACCATTTGCATAACAAAGAGAGATTTGCAGCCTTTAAAGATCCTAAACCCAACCCTCCAAGCTTTTTAGGAGCCATCATCTTATTCCAATCCACTCATTTTATCTTTGAGTTTCCAGAATCCGCCTTTCCCCAAATGAACTGTCTTCTAATCTTGTCCAACGCATAAATTATTTTCTGAGGGTTTTATAAATCGACATATAATAAAGTGGAAGGCTATTAAGGATGACTTTACACAACGTGACCCTTCCGCCAAACGCGATGCTTTTAGCTTTCCAAGTCGACAACTTTTTTCCCACTTTGTCTAATATCGGGTTCCAGAATTTTGCATTAGACATATTTGCACCGATTACGATTCCGAGATAATTAAATGGCAGAGTTTCCATTCCACAATTCAAGACCGAACTGATACACTTTACTTCCTCCAGATCCACGCCCACACTACACGTTTTACACTTCGCGTAATTTATTTTAAACCTGAAGCGAGATGGAAACAATTCAGAATTCTTTTAATATTCTGAGCATTTGAAAAGCTCCATTCACCTAAAAAAATCACATCATTAGCGAAAAACAAATGGGACACTATTGGCCCATTATTTGGCAACTTCACACCTTTAAAAATGTCTTTCTGTACAGCCTCCAGTAGTGCCACATGCAATCCTTCCATCGCAATAATGAAAAGAAATGGTGATAAAGGATCACCTTGTCTCAAGCCTTTAGAGATTGGAAATTCATCCGTAGCCGAACCGTTGACTAGAATAGAGGCTCTTCAAGAAGACAAGCAACCGAGGATCCACTTCCTCCATAACCCTCCAAAATTCATTTGCTCCAAAATTGAATCAAGATATTTCCAACAAATCGAATCAAATGCTTTTTCGAAATTCACTTTAAATATCAGCATCCTCCTTTTTGTTCTTTTTACCCATTTACAAATTTCACCTAGCATCAATGGACCATCAAGAATTTGTCTGCCTTCAATAATCTTCCCAATCACGTTCTTTAATCTATCTGCTAGTAGTTTAGCCACAATTTTATAAATACACCCAATAAGACTTATAGGCCTAAATTCTTTCAACAAAAGAGGATCCGCTGATTTAGGAAATAAAGATATAAAAGATGAGTTGTGGCCCCTTGAAAACGTACATTTCCTTTCAAATTCCCAAACCATGGCGAATACCTCTTCTATGATTATTTCCCAGCTAGATTTGATGAATCTGAATGTAAAACCGTCAGGACAGGAGCCTTTTCACATCCACAATTCCACACCGCTGCTTTGATTTCCTCTTTAGAAAATGAAGTGGTTAACATCCCTCTATCAGCAGCCGATAATTTCTTGAATAAGGGACTGATAAGCTTCGGCCTAACAAGATCATATTCTTTGAATTTATCACCATAGAAATTCCTCACTTCTGCTTTTAGTTTATTAGGATCAGACACCCAGCTACCATCAATGCTGAGACCGTTCATTCTGTTTCTATTTTGAGCAGCTTTAATAGTTCCATGAAAAAAATCTAGAATTATCATCACCATCAGTTAACCACTTAACTCTTGCTTTTTGCCCGTGATCCAAAGATTTCACCATCTCTCGGGATTTTATTTCTTTTTTCCATTCCTTTCTATTATCCAACTCCACATTTGACAGACCTCTACTTTTAGCCTCCAACTCTAAATTTTCTACCTTGCATTTCATCTCCTTGATCTCTTTTGTTTCAATCTCAACCACAGTCTTTTTCCATCTTTTTAATGCCTTCTTCACTGCAATCAATTTATTTGCCAACACTTTGTCCGCTCTATCATCATATTTACATGACTTCCATGCGTGTTCAACTACTAACAGAAATTCTTTATGATAAGACCAAGAGTTAAAGAATACAAAAGGTATCTTGCCAAAATCTTTCCCCACACAATTCACCGCAATCGGACAATGATCAGATTTCTCCCTTGGTAAAACAGCAGCTGAAACTGCAGGCCACTTTCCCAAGAAATCCGAAGAAACGAAAATTTCTGTCAATTTTACTTAAAGCAGTGCCATTTTCACTCATCCATGTGAATTTCCTTCCACCAAGATTCAATTCTGATAAATCTACCTCTAAGATGAATTTGTTGAACTTTCTGTACTGGAAAACAAAGACCCTATTCTCTCTTCTTTACGTCTCAATTCATTAAAGTCACCCAATACAATCCAAGACCCCATTTTTGATGCTATAATCGCTTTTAATTCTAACCAAAGATTATATCTTTCATTTGCCGACCTCGGAGCATATATATTAGCAATATATAGCTCATCTCCAACCTGTTTAAGAGACCCCCTAATGATCAGAAAATTCTTCCCTTTGATACACGAGGATTTTTGGAATATTGAAGAATTCCAGATACTTAACAACCCCCCAGAACGACCTTGAGCATCCACGTATTCATACTCAAATTCAGAATAATTCCAAAAGTTATGCACCCTCAAACTTTCAGGATTTGCCAATTGAGTCTCCTGAATTGCAATAAAATGGATACTATGCTCAGATTGAATTTTACGAATCCACATCGCCTTTTCATTGTTCCTTGCTCCTCTGATATTTAGAGATAGATAATTCATTTGGGACTAACCTCAGTCTCCATATGTTCATCGACCTCTGATTTATACCCATCCATTTGAAATCTGATTTCCTTCCCAATCAGAATTGTTTGTTGAACCTCCAGTTGTCTTTCATCATCTAGCAGCGAAGTATTAACTCCATTACTATCTGATATTTCCATTGACACAGAGCTGTCAAGAATTTTCCTGTTTCTTTTACTAAGAATCGCCTTCCTTCTTTCCTTTATTGATCTGTCCTCATGTGGTCTTGATTTCCATTTCCCCATCGATTTAATATTTCTTCTATTACTAGTAATACGAGAATCCTCAGCTGAAGCGTGCCAAGACTCAGGAGCGCCATTAGGAAGACTACTGAGATCTAAGTTTGTTAACCCTAAATTCATCTTAACCGGATCCAAATCATCTCTAATATTCAAGTCTGGCCCATCTCTACAGTTAACTACCGGCTCATTTCCTATGGACATTTCCAAGGGCCCAGTTTGTGATTCATCTTCAACCCCCACCGAATTCTTTCCTTTATGATACTTCAACCGACCCAATAGAGAATTAAGCCCAAAGATATCTTCAGACTTTGAATTTTCCTTTAGCAGAGGCTCCTCGATATTAATTTTTTGGGAATCCTCTTCAATAAGTTTACCTTCCTCAATTTCTGTATCTTCAACCTTTGAGATGTCAGAAGACTTTTCCCCTCCCCTCACTTTATTCTCTAGTGACTTTTCAGTAATCCCGATGTACTTTTCCGGTGAATAGGATTCAAGTAATCGAAAACTTTGGTTGAATCATCTTCTCAAACATCATCATTCATTTTTCTGTCTGAATCCGTATCCACATCTGAACCACTTCTTTCAATTTTAGAGGACTCCGGATAGCAATGCTCCTCAGTTTCTTTAATTGTTAAGGAATACCTCAAATTTCTCCATACTATCTTAAATTTGGTATCCACTTTTGATTAAATATTCATTAAAAGACAAGCACTGACCATAGAGAAGTCATTATGCTCATGATCAGACTTCACAGGAAGTAAAACACGCCCAAACTTACCAAATATTTTCAGCAGTTTAGACTCCGTCCACAAGTGTGGAGGTAGTCCCCATAAATTTACCCACACAGCTTTATCCACTTTTTTGGAGAATTTATGATATTTTCGAATCCATGTAAACTAGTTCATCCATGCCTTTCTATTATTTTCTAAAAAATTTGAAGCAGAGAATCAGATTTGAATATAATCAAGAATAACCCCCCCTGGTATATTTAACGTTGCATTCATTAAATCCTTCTGTCTTTAAAGGGTTTAATAAATTTTCTAAAACCTTCAAATTCTTAGTTTCACCCATTAAAACCTCCGATGAAATTTAGAAACTGATTGATTCAAAAATAGCAGAGATTTGAATCACAGTCTGATTTTCAACAGAATGTTGAAAGGAACTGACCTGATATGAAGTTTTAGAAGTTGATTTATTCATGAGTACCTCTGCAAACGTTCTTTCTTTATCTCTGGTTTTCAAAAGCTCTGCATGCATGGTTTTTTTTCCTTTTCAATTGTTCTCCTTCTTCATTTCTTGACTCTGTCTTCCTCTCGAATTTGGCCACATTTGCTTTGATGTTTCTTCCGTAGATTTGTATCCTATTTAACTTCTCCACCATCTTCTCAACATCATTCACTTTCAACATTCTTACAAATCCAAAATTTCTCCCACCTTTGTCTTTCTTGCTTGCAACATAAGCATCTACCATATTTCCCATATTCTTTGTTGCTTCTCATAGGTTTTTACTATCTAAACCCTCCGGTAGATTTGCAATGAAAAATGTAGTGCTGATTGATCTAACCCCCTCCTAGTTTGAATCTTTTCCTGTCCGTGGCTGTATGCTGCTTCCTTCCCTGACTATGAGATGCGTAAATGTTTATATCAAATGCATAAATTTATCAAATGTATAAATTTTAGCATCAAATGCATAATTTTATACATTAAATGCACAAATTTTAGAGTGGTTCTCACGTTCTCACAGAATTAAAGGTTATTACCGGAACCCAACCCTCCAACCCTATATATAAAAGTTCCTATTAATTAATTAAAAGTAAAAAAAATATATGATTCTGCATAATTACAATAATGTAATTTTCTATAATTATTTGCAAATAATACATCACAAGTTGCCAGGCTGCTAGCTACTTAATTATCTAGTTGAGATCACAAACACTTATTCATCAAACAAGTTATAATCCATCAACACCTACTCTACGAACAAAGGCAAGCTTTAACCAACGCATTCTTATCCTCATTTGAAATCAATTAGTGGTTTACATTGTGACATGCATGTTGGTGTTCTAAAGTCGTTCGTATTATATGTAACTACCATTAGTTATCGAACAACTAGGATGTTGTAGTGACAATTCAGAACCAAAAATTTTCATGAGAAATTAACGTTAAGTAACATAACTAACTATCAATGAAATGGAAATTATATATATATATATATATATATATATATATATATATATATATATATATATATATATATATATTGGGTGGTTCAGTGGAAAACTTTTGTGCATTGAGGTACAAAAGATTATATGTTATCCATTAAATCAAAAAATTGTATGTTTAGATTAAATGACAAAATGGTAAATAGTTGGAAAACTTTATGCATTCAGTGCTTTTAAGATCAAACGTGGGAGAGTATTTTGAGTATTTTTCGTGAAAGATGTATATATTTAAATTAGTTTTAATTTAATATTAAATTTAATATTCTAACAGCTAATTAAATAATAAATGCTGAATAAATTCAATTAATACACTTCCAAATTTAATAAAATCTACACAAATTTAAAAAAGATGATAGAGATGTCGATGAATTTCATGTTCATCGTTCGATTCGTGATGCATCTCGAATTTATTAATACAAATTCGTGATGCATCGGTGTTAATCATCATCGTGTTCATCGTTCAATAGGTTGCCGCTGTTATGCATCGTTTATCATGTTCATCGTCTTGTTCATCATCGGTTGTCATGCATCATCGTTTATTTTCATGTTCATCCGGATTTAAAACTAAACATCATCATGTTCATGGAATTTGAACATTCCCGATCATGCATCATCTTTAATTCTAAACATGAAAATCTTCATTCGACAATAGATCACCATGTTAATTTTTGTGTTCATCATCGGTTTATCATCATTTCGGTCCATGCATGGTGGTGGTTGTCGACGGCGGCAACAGAGAGAAAAAGAGAGAGGAGACGGTGACGACGGCGTGGTGGCATTGACCGGTGGTCTAGCGGTGGCGGCGATGGTGGTGGTGGTGGTCTCCATTAGGCCGAGAGAGAGGGAGAGATGAGAGGAGATAAAGAAAAGAAAGAGAGAGAAAGAGGGAGATAAATAAGGAATTTGATTAACGTGATAATTTAATTACCTAATTCAAATATCCTAATTATCTTTTTACCATTTTAAAAAATTAATTAAATTATTCCCTAAATACCCTTAATGCACTATTGACCGTTCTTAGAGGTTCCTAGATTTATAAAAGTTCTCACTTGAATCTTTCTCTCTCTCTCTCTCTCTCTCTCTCTCTCTATATATATATATATATATATATATATATATATATATATATATATATATATATATATATATATATATATATATATATATATATAGAGTCAGGTTCAAATAAGTACCTCTCGAAATCAAGTGCATCCGAAGGTACCGACCTTAAAAAACTTTTTAAAATTTTTTTTACATAACCATGTTTAATTTAAAGTTATACGCATGATATATGAATTCCACATAGATTCACACATTCTGTGTCATTAAAAATTATGTGAATGCTCGATCAATGCATATTTATGTGAATGGTCATCAATGTGAATGGTCATTTCACACCATGTGAATGGTGTGAATGACCATTCTCATGATCTTTTTTTACCATTCACAAGATTTATGATGTTGCTCCTTTTGAAAAAAAGTCTTATAATGTTGTCTTCTACATGTCTATTCAAAAAAAATATATGTGAATGATCATTCACATTGCAGTGGCGGACCCAGCCACCGAGGGGACCCGTTGCACAAATTTTCATCGCGCACGGTTTAAAAATTCGAATGAGTATAGAGCTAACAAATAAATCGTTATAATTTATAATAGAAAATATAATCTAATATTCTCTTTAGTTTGCTTAATAATTTAAAATTCGTGATCTACCGATTTATACCAAATGAGATCGTGCATGTCAATTATAATTGAGTTTAAGTTTGAAGGTTATGATTGTGTTTGTGGTTGTGTGATGTTATCAGATTCGTTAAAATTATTTAATTGACCGGGCTAACAAATAAATATTTATAATTTAAAATAGATTATATAATCTAATATTCTCTTTAGTTTGCTTAATAATTTAAAATTCGTGATACCATATGAGGTCGTGCATGTCAGTTATAATTGAGTTGAAGGATTTGAAGGTTATGATTGTGTGATATTATCAGATTCGTTAAAATTATTTAATTGACCTTCATTAGTATCACTTTCCAATAACCTCATTTTGAAACTTTTATCTATCGATAGATTTTATAAAACATACGATTAACAATTAACAATTAATATGTAATTAATAAACCAAATAAATACAAACTTTCTAGGCTCAAATATCATTGGGGTTTTGTTTAATTTTAGCTAAAAATATTATTGGTTTTAATTTGGATAAAATGATTTGGTTTTATTTGTTATATTTTTATTACTTATTTAGTTATTTAGCCATTAAACTTTTAATTTTTTGTTTCATTTGAGGTATACATTTTTTAAATCAAGTTGCACATTTAGTTTTTTTTTTTTTGTTTTTTTTAATAAAATAAGTTGCACAATTAAATTTTCACCGGTTGCACACATTAAATTTAAAAAAAAATTACACTACGAAATGAGATTATTGGGGAAGGGACCCGTTGCACGGGCTACCCCTCCCCAAGGCATAGGTCCGCCTTATATTTTTGAGAAATTAACCTATGTATTGAGTTTTAATATAATACACATTGTTGGCAAAACTTTCTTCGAGCACCGTCCCCCTGAAACTTACAAGTCTACCTGTGCGTGGTCATTGTTTTTGTGCATGCAAAAGAAAGATACTTTTAAATATTGAATAATTATTTAATAGATGTGTATATAACATGTCTCTTCTAGGTTTCTAAAGGTCGAAAGTGTCCTTTCTAACTTAATTTGACTTATTGTGCAATGGTTCTACTTAATTATATCATACTTAAGTAGTTAAAGCAGCTAAGTAAATCTTCAAGAATGTTTGAACAACGAGCATAGTGTCTAAGAAACCAGGCTGCGTTTTCGGATTAATGTATATATACTTTTTGTGTGCGTTTGATGAGGAGGAATGATAATTAATAGAAATGAGGAAGAAAACAAGTGTATATTATTTATGTATTTGATCATTTATTTTATTCATTCTCAAGTTGATCACAAAAAGAATCAAATAAACATTAAAATGTATTTTTCTTGTTTCTTTATCAAAAAAAGGAATGGGTTGTTGGAATTCTTATGAAAAACATTGTGTAAACACAATGTTTATGAAGGAAATAGATCGAATACGTCCGATAGCAAAACTTTTTAGTTAGTGTATTCTCATTTCTAATGAATATATAATAAGAAAAATAATATAGATTTCTTCGTTTCTATAATTTCATTCCTTGCAATTCCATTCTACGAACCAAACATACCATCAACAAACATCACGATTGTTATTTCGGCATCTAATTTAATATTAAAGCTAAAGGTATTACAAGAATATTATGTGGTTTTTCATTGGATTTATACTGTATAAATTTTGCAACTTGCTATCATATTGTATTAAAGTGGGGTTCATCATTCACGAGTGTAACATTTAAACAATTTAAGATTACAAGTGGTTGGAGTAATTAATAAAGGTCGACATACATTCATATATGAGGATAGCATCCGTCCAAGATGATACCTATTTCTGACTTATAAGAAACGATTGACAAAGACTTTCTTGACTATGTAAGCTAGGTTTATCGTGGAAATTTTTCGTCATTTATTTAATTATGGAATGTACTTTTAGATGTTAATTATGATTCGTTACAGAAAAGAAAATTCAAATTAAACTAGAACCAATAAACTTCAGTTTTGGTTTGCCTTCGACATTTGCATTTTCTTTATGTCAAAGGTATGTCATGCATGGTTAAAACAAAAAAACATTTCATAATTTAACATTTTATGCTGGCAATGAAGCAAAGTTATGGGACTCGTGGGTTTGAACTTTGAAAAAAGACATGGGTGTGGTGGGGATCAGTGGCTGTGTTGGGATAGCATCGGGATGGGGGAGTTCTTGGTTGTTTAACAACAAAGTAGCTTCTAAATTGTTCCATGTAGTTTGTTATGTTGCGATCTGAATGATTTGGAAATGAAGAAATCGGATGGATTTTTGCTCGATCAAGTGGGGACCCGGCTGCCATTTTAGCTAAAGATCTTTTTTCCGGTGATTAAAATGGTGGTTCAGTTATAGATTGAATACAGAAGTTAAAAGAAGAAGTGGAAATGGGGAAGGTGGATTACTAATCTTAGGTCCTATGGGACCTTTAGGATGGTCTTTCAGATAGGATGGCAATGATTCGTTTTGTTATGTAAAGTATCTATTTTTGTCTTTGTTTATCTTGCTTGGAGAACCGTTTGGGTGTGTTATTATTCGTTGGTGTTTTGATGGCGTTATATAATAAATATAGCTTTTAAAAGATGATAATTATAGCCTTATATAGTATTGTATGAAAGCTTAAATGTCGTTTGTACGTTTGGATTACACGAATTTGGTGTGACATGATTTGAAAAATGAAAGAATTGGATATGACATGATCTAGAAGTGTCAGGATTTAAATTATTTCATATATTCGGTTTGTAGGATTTCAATAATCAAACCTGCTGACCACTGCACAACGCATGTATTTTCATTTTTCTTGTATTTGTTAAATAAGTAATAAACCTTTAAGTTTGTAAATTTTCTTAAATTTTTAACATATTTTTTTATTGATATAAAATTTGTAAAAGATAACCAGGATATCAATGCCAAATTTTAAAAAGCATCGAGATCAAAAAAAATTCGATTATACATATAATATAGTAAAAAATTATCAGGGTCATTTCACTTCCACCCCGAGTGGATCTGCCCTTGAGTGGGTGTTTGATTAATGGGTGTCATTCGTTGAGATTTGTCATTTAACCTGTGTTAGAATCCAAATTAGGTCATCTTAGATGCAATATGTAATTGGGTAGTTTGAAAGAGCCTAATCACGGTTCAATGTCTCAGAAAGGTTTGTGGACCTAGCTTTGGATGATTTCTTATATATATCAATTGCCTACAGTTCTTTTGGTCAGTTTTAAATGAATGAGAAAAGTGATAATGATTGGCACTACTACAAAATAACCATTTTACCCCTCTTAATCAACCAAGGGTAATCAAAAAAACCATAAAAAAGCGGGGTAGTAGAGTTCCCGTGTTTTTTTAGGATCAACAACCCCGGTTCCATAATAAAAAACCGGGGTACAAAGCCATCATTAAATGTGCCGCCCTTAGCTGTTGCACGAGTTTTTTTGGTACTCATTGACCCCGGTTCCTTGATAAAAAAACCTGGGTTAAATGTCTAACATTTAATTTCTATCAACATCGAGCAACGTGCGCAAACATGCATTAAATGGTTTTTGATATTAGACCCCAGTTTGTTAGTAAATAACCGGGGTAAAAGACCCTTATTTATTACGTTGATTGTGACATAACGTTATTGAGTATAGACCCCGGTTTTTGGTTAAACAACCGGGGTTAAAGGCCTACATTTCAACGGATCAATTCCCTTTTAAACACTTCTTTCTTCTTCATTTAATCATCCACTTCTTCTTCTTCATTTAATCATCCATCTTCATTTATTCTACATCCTACTCCATTAACATACCACCTAACATTTTCATTTTTCTTTATGAATGAAATGAAATTTTATTGATTTCATATTTTCGTTTGTCAAGATAAAGAAAATACTTGATTGAAGGTATTTGATTTTTTTTTTTCCTTCTTATTTTAGTGTGTCCACACACACACACACACACACACATATATATAGTTATATGTGTATATATTTTATATATAATGACATAATATTTTTGTTAATTTGTTAATTATCGTAGGTGCATCGAGAAAATCATTTACGCGAAGTACATTGATTGTTGGATATATTTTATTGAAGTTATTGAGGTAGTTTTTTATTTTCAATTTGCATATCAATTTAATTTATATAATATTCATTTAGAAAATGGGTTGCCAATTGTTGGGCAAACATAGGATTTCATATGCCGTTAATAGATATATACCCATCCAAAAATAATCTAGTAGAGATTGATTTTGGATTGTCCCCGTTTTGGGACTGCTTTTTAAATACTGTGTGTCATTTAGGATGTGAATGTGTATTAACAGATTGAGTATTTAGGAAAAATCGGTACACATTTCCCTTTACTCCTACGGGTTGCGTTTATATGCGCATACTTGTGGAGTTATGGGGAAATGCTGCCGGTTTTTTTAAATAGTCAATTTGTTAATACGCATTCACATATGAGGCAGAGTATTCAAAAAGTGGGTTAGGATTGACCACCCGCAACCAATTCATATGTACTCATATCATGCATGCATACAATGTATTGAGTAATGTTTTTTTTTCTGAATTCAGATGGATCGTAGCAGATGGATGTACAATATCGAACGTGCTTCAGCCGAATATTGGAAATGTTTATATGGTTTTATAGAAGTTGCTGAAGAAGATCGTCTCAATAAAGGAACAAGTGGAATTTGGTGTCTTTAAAGAGTAAACATAATATTGTTTCAAAGAAGTCGACTCTTACTCAAGCAACATATAAGAAGATCATGTCACGGACGGACCCTACCGAATGGTTTGATGCCATTGTAGAGTCGGGGGTCTTTGGAAAGGATGGGTATGAATTCACTCTTTTGCCGGTTGACATATTGGATTTAATGACGGGCGGATGGTTCGATATTACCATCGTAATATGGCTCATAAGGTAAGTATTCTATTGCTTCTTGTATTCTGGTAAAACATCTTTGTATTCACTTTCTTTTATTTATAATATATATTGTATGTTCGTAGGGCACTCGATGATATAATAGCGCGACAACAAACTAAGAAAAATAAATGCGCTTTTTTTAACCCGACTAGTGTTCAATCAACCGAGTGCAATGATAATCCAGACGGTGTCCAAAGTTACTTGCTTGAAACAATGAGATATCAAAAAAACAAAATCTTTGTTTCTTGCACCGTTTTGGCAAAGGTACTTAAATACTATTATCTTCATTTTTATATGATTTACGTGTTCATCATATATAATAAAATATTTTTAAACCTTACCTCAGTGATCATTGGATATTGTACATTATTGTCCCTCGATACAAATGGGGGTTCATTTTGGATTCCATGAAAGGAAACAAGACAGCGTCTACGTATCAACTTACATCACATATTGAAAGGTGAAACCTCTTATTGGTTATCTTCTTATTGGTATTGGATTTACATTTGTTACCAAAAATCGTTAACCTCTTATTGGTTATCTTCTTTGTAGAGCACTGGAATCTTATAAAGAAGGACCGGCCAATATTGATATGAGATGGACAATGGTTAACGTAAATCATTTTAATCACTTTATCTTTCATATATGCTATAATTGATTTGTGTCTAGCAAATGTATAAATTATAAATTTATATTAAATTGTAGTGCAACCAACAAACGGCCGGTTGGGAGTGTGGTTATTACGTGATGCGTTGGATTCATGAATTCATGATTCATGGACAATATGATTTTCCCAAAACAGTAAGTACTTGATCTTTTCAAATCTTGTCTTTGTGGGTAAACTATATCATTTGTTTAAACCAATTTATAACTTTAACTTGTATATATAGCTTCCTTGGAAAAGCCTAAAGCCTTTTAGGTCGATTGAATTGGACAATATTGTTGATGTGTGGCTTCAACATTTTTGGGCTGTCTATTTGCAAAGTTGATAAGGTATGTTTTCTTTTGATTTAGCCAAAGTGATGACGAAACAATTATTATAAAGTTAAAAAGGTATATCCAAAGGGGTATATGTGCTTTGAAGATTAGTTTGTTGTTGGTCGTTTGTATAACATGATTTAGCGACTACAAAACATTGATTCAATATATTATTGTCTTGGTGAGATTAGTAATTATAAATATTTTCGGAAAATATGTTGGCTTGCCATCTTGATGGAATTATAGAGATTGTAGTTGGTGAGATTAGTAATTATAAAACATGCTTTAGTGACTACAAAACATGGATTCAATATATTATTGTCTTCGTGAGATTAGTAATTATAGATATTTTGGAACATACTAGGCTTGCCATTTTAATGGAATTATAGATAGCCGGTTGCACTAAGTGACATTTTATGTGGACACTTTTACATAAAATGTGGTATTGTGGAAAAGACAAAAAAAAGTTTGTGATATTTGGGTATTTTGGCAACTTTTACATCTTTGATATCCTCGTATGCTCATTTAGGACAAGTCACTCTAGAAATGGACAAGTGACAACTTTAACATCTTTGATATCCACAAAACTGAAATCCTGGACGAATGACAAAGAAATGGACAACTGAAATCTGGGGTCGTTAACTTCATACAAATATATAAGGGATTCTGAGAGAATATGGAGAGAATGGTTGAAATTTTGTTGAACTATTCAAAATGGAAATGATTTTTTATCATTATGTTATTTGGTTTAAAACATCTTATCTTGATTTATTAGCTCTCATTTCTCGACCATCTAGTTATTGTTAACTTTTTAATGTATGCGCAATGGAAAAAGCTAGTGTTAGCTTTCATTTCTTGTCCATTTCGTTTAAAACATCTTTTCTTTGGCGATGTTACATTAAATCTTTTTTTTTTTTTTGTAGTTTTTGCATGTTTGGTTGGGCCGTTGGATGACTTACAAGTAGAAGAAGGCACCGAGGAATGGAAACTAGTGGAGGTGTTTCACGTTTAATAGTTGTTTTTAGCATGAATTTTGATACAAATGATATATAGTTTTCTTAGTTGGGTTTGTGATACTTGCATTTTGTTAAACTATGATGGTTGATTTATGTTAGTTATGAAGCTGTTAGGCAGCATTTTGATTAGAACTATTAACAGGTTCTGGAAATCGTAACAGTACTGTAATATTAAAAAAAAAAACGTTTTTAACCCTGGTTTATTATTAATAAACCTGGGCTGAAAAGGGGGGTTCTAGTAATTATAATGAGGGGTTAGAGACTTTCAAACCCGGTTGATTAGTAAGAAACCGGGGTTAAATACCCTTCTACCCCGGTTAAAAAACCGGGGTCTATGTACTACGTCAACTACCTCCCCCCCTTCTACCCCGGTTAAAAAACCGGGGTTTATTACGAAAAAACCGGGGTAAAAGGGTTATTTTGTAGTAGTGTGGGTTTGTAGGACAACTTTGGTGTTAATGTCCCCATTGTCCTTATCTTATTTAGAACGATGATGGGTGTCTTGATTTAGTGATGATAAAATTTACTTATGAATGTGAGTCCACTAGACTAAAGATCATATTTGGAATCCCTTTGTTTTTATGATCAACCTTTATCTTCTTGTGAACTCTTTCTTGGATGTCTATTCTCAAAACAAGTATTCTCTATTGAAGATTGGTTAACACTAAAGTAGAACAAAATGCGATAAACCTAACACAATTATACACACTTTTTAAATAAACGTTGCAATAATATTTGACGTTCCAAGATTAATTGCTCTATAAATGTATTCATAATTATAGATGCTTTCGAAATAAAGTAGGTGCAAGTAAATTCGCAAAAAAATCATAGAACTACTAACTTGTGTAAATTGGAAACGAATTATATAAAAAAAATATTTTATTGTAAAATATTTATATATTAAAACG
This sequence comes from Centrapalus pauciflorus, assembly GCA_020465985.1. NCBI lineage: Eukaryota > Viridiplantae > Streptophyta > Magnoliopsida > Asterales > Asteraceae > Centrapalus > Centrapalus pauciflorus. Next base: position 88,364 of record JAANYP010004431.1, read on the forward strand.
TTAAATATTGAGAAGCGAACCCTAAATGATTGATTTAGGTTCTAATATATTGCCAAACCACCTATAATTGTTTGTTTTCACGTTTGGCCGTCAATAGCTTTTGTGGAGTTGCTAATGGCCCTGTAACTCTTGGCGATTTGAGAGTTATTACTTATTGAAGTGGGAGTGTTCAGGAGATATTCGAGGGCGACTGGTAGTGTAGTGAACTTGAGGAATAGGTCTAGTAGGTATCACCGGAATTTGCTTCTAGCGATCAGCGGTGGTGGTTCTTGGATTCATCTGAGGTCTTTTCGGTCAAGAGACTCAGACGGTTGATCGAAGAAAATACTCTGCTGGTTGTCGCTTCTCCTACTTTGTGGTTCAAATCTGTTCCACGAAAAGTTTGCATTCTCATTTGGCGACTTCTACTTGGTAAGCTTCTAGTTCGTCTAGCTCTTAGCAATCTTTGTATTGATATTCACTCTACTTTATGTCGGCAAGGCGACTCGAAGGCCGAATCAATTGCTCATTGGTTTTGGGAACGCTGTGTTTCAAAACCACTTTTGCTTCGAATCTTTAAATGGTGGTGTTGGGAAATATTCTAAGTAGTTCAAACTGTTAGTTAGACTTCTCAGACTGTTAGTAGAATTTCTATGTAAGTACAAAGTTCATGCTGTTAGTTGAAGAAACTCGAGCTGCTAGTGTAAAAGTTCATGCTGCCAGAGTAATTTCACTCAAGCTGCCCTGCTCAAGCTGCTAAAAGATTCAAGCTGATCAACGGTTTTATAAACAGAAAGTGCTGACATTCAGGAAAAGATATTTACACGAAGATTTCAGCATATCTACTATCAGAGAAGTCAGAGTCCTTCAAGGAAACAAATCAGAAAGTATTATAAATACATAGAATAGGTTTTTCTATTGTATCAGAAGTTTCTGCATATTCAAGTTTGTAATTGCTTTTTGTTTAAGTTTTCATAAGCCTCTAAGGTTGTAAAACCCTAAGAATAATTTGTGTTCTTCGTTGATGCAGCGTAGCAAATGGAAATATAGACTATTCTGTTGATTTAAAGAATTCCAGAATAATCTCTACCAAAAGTTTGTTGATTTCTTGGAATGCCAAACGATTAGGCTTCAAACAACCGATTTTAGAACTCGGAAATTTGGAAAAAGAGAAAATTTCTTAATTCATAAAACTATCTTCATACATAAGTTCCATACACCTTAAAAAGAAACATGAAACTTAAAACGGGTCAAATAACCCAGCGGGTCAACCCAGGAAACAAAAACAAAAACCCAAAAAACCGATAAAATTCATAAAAAGGCTCATAACTCTCATTCCGGGTCGAATTCGGGCCGAACGGTTGGGCACCTGATTCGCCCCAAACGGAGACCCGAGTCAAAAGTTAGGGCCGTTTCCGTTTAGCCCCGTTTATTACGGGCCCTATCTTGGGCCTCTAGAAACATAATGGCCCGATCCTCTATACTTGGGCCTGCATCATTCGTCTAATCAAACAAATTAAAGGTGATTGTAATCATTCTGATTCAGCAATACAAGCAATTTTGTCTATTTCTTATGTTTATCTGTTATGAATTCTGAAAGCTTTTATCAAAATAATTAAGTGTTATTACGCAAACTTCTTAATTAGACTTTGATTTAAAACAAGATTATTGGTTTACACTCTGATCAATTCAAATCAGTTAATCTTAGGTAGTTAAGTTCAGATCCTGACAAGTGGTATCAGAGCCACAGGTCGTTCTTTGTTTTTCAAAGTCGAAAGCTTTCTTTTAAACTTTTAATCTTTTGCAATGGAATTTGATAATAGCAGTAGTAGATCTGGGCAAGGACTCAAAGTGCCTATGCTCAAGCCCACTGAGTTTGAGATGTGGAAACTCAGGATTCAACAACATATTCAATTCATTGATTATGCTATATGGGAAGCTGTTGAATTTCCTCCTGTAGTTGATCCAGAACTTGATGATGAGGGAAAACCAGTCAAAACTCCTCCAAAAACTGAACTTGAAAGAAAGGCTAGAATGAATGAAGTGAAAGCTCTTACACTTTTACAAATAGTCATTCCTAATGCTTATCAACATCAGTTCAAAAAGTTTTATACTGCTCATTCTCTTTGGAATGCTTTAGAGAAAAGATTTGCTGGTAATGCCAGTACCAAGAGAAATCAAAAGGATCTTTTGAAACAGCAGTATGAGAACTTTTCTGGTGGCAAGAATGAAAACCTTACTCAAATCTTTGACAGGTTCAACAAACTGATAAGTGAACTGGAAAGTGCAAAAGTCAGCCTGGATCAAGATGAGGTCAATAGAAAGGTTCTCAGATCTCTTGGAGAAGAATGGACAGTTTATGCTGCACAATGGAGAACAAAAGACACTCTTGATGAAATAGAACTGGATGATCTGTACAATAGTCTGAGAGTGTTTGAGACTGAGATTGATACTAAAAAGAAATCTCTTTCTTATAATCACAATACTGCACTTATGTCATCAGAAAAATCTAATTGCAGTGATTCCTTTTCAGGTGGTGATGGCAACTCTACTGAAGCTCACTATGAGGCTTTTGTTGCCAATGATGGACTGTTTGCTCTAAATGCTGAAGATCTAGAACAGATTCATCCAGATGATCTTGAAGAGATGGATCTGAAGTGGCAACATTCAATGCTGACCATGAGGGCCAAAAGGTTTCTTAAAAGAACTGGCAGGACCAACTTTCAAGCCAGAGCAGAAGGCAAACCAGCTTTTGATAAGTCAAAAGTTGAGTGTTATAAATGTCACAAACTTGGTCACTTTGCTAGAGAATGCAGATCTCAAGGTCAACAGTCATCAAGGCCTCAACAGACTAATCAGGCTTGATCATCACAAGCACTTGTCTCTCAAGAAGACAATGTGTTTGACTGGAGTGATCAGACAGAGGAAGAGTTCCAAAATCAAGCTCTAATGGTAGAAACATCAAATGTCTCCTCCACTGAACTACCATCTGAGGTAAATTCTAAACTCTGCTCTCAAACATGCAAAAATATGGTTAAAAAGTACAGAGATCATAATGAGAGCATGTGTAAAACTCTAGCTAAGATGGAAGAGAGGAGATATGAATACATGCAAGCCATAGAAGATCTTGAAAAACAGATCAATGACTATAAGGATAATGAGATTCAAATGGGACATGATAGAACATATCATGAGTGGGAGAAAAAAGAGCTAAATAAGAAAATAGAATCCCTAAATAAAAAGGTAGAAGAGACTGAACAGAAGGTGTTAGAGGCTAATAAGAAACTAGAATCTGTCAATATAGATCTAGGTAACTTCAAATTGGCAAATCAAAAGCTGGAACACCTAATGGAAGTCCAATTTAAAGATAGAGTAAAATCTCAGGTTAATCCCAAAGAAGGTATAGGCGACAGAGCTACTCCACCTCCATACAACAACAAATACATTCATCCAATGAGTGAGGTTGCTGATAGGCTTGTCAATGAACCATTAGATCAGTCTATGACTACTGTAGATCCTGTCCTTAACAACAGTCCTGAATCTAAAGAAGATCAGATTCAAAATAGAGACTGTGAGTGCACAGCAGTTGAGAAAGAACACAACACAATGAGTGCAAGTATAGAAATCCAAGTCCCCAATAAGAAAGGAAAGGAGAAGATGAGTGTATGCAATGCTGCTCCACAGGTTTCTGTACCTTCTAATTGTAACACTGCGTCTTCTTCAAAGAATAATAAAAAGGGTAAAAATGTTGCAGTCTGCACATGCCAAAAGCATGGTGTCCAAAAGTTTCCCAAACAACAGCAGGTAAGGGGAAATCAGACGAACAAGAACCAGAAATTGTCAAATAAAACTGGTTCTCCAATTCAAACAGTCAAAAAATGTTTTCATTGTAGCAGAAAGAATCACTTGGCCAGAGATTGTTTTTATAAACCATCTGTTGCAAAACAGACTGTGAAACATCCAAAGAAAACTCTCAAAATTCAAAAAATCCAAAGGCCAAACCTCTTACTGCATCAGTTCCAAAGAAAACAGTAGATCACAGGTTCACAAAAGTTAATAAGAAATAGTCCACACACCAAAAACAAGTTTTAGCTAAACCAAAAGTAAATTTTAAACAAATATGGTGTGTCAAAGGTACAAACTCAGGTGAACCTGTTGATACAAATGTTGAAACTGCCAAGTCTAAAGTTGAGACTGCTAGTGCAAATTCTCAAGCTGTCAGCACTACAGACTCAATTCAGACTGGTAGGCTCAAAATTGGGACTGGTAATGGATCATTTGAGACTGTTACTGAAAAGGATGGACAAAATACCTGGATACCTCATGTGCTAACTAAGTACTCTCCACAAAATCCATCAGTGGATCTTACTAAGTATAAGAAATCCAAGACAGTATTTAGTTATGTTAATGCACAAGGACAACCCAAAACCAACTTGGTTTGGGTTTACTCCACTACTAACTAAGCTTCTATTTGTGCAGGGCAACCACTAGTCACCTCATAAAACAAGATGGCATTTGGACAGTGGATGCTCTAGGCACATGACAGGCAATTCTGAGTGCTTGTCAAATTTCAAAGGCTTTGATGGAGGATTTGTTGCATTTGGAGGCAACTCCAAAGGAGGTAAGGTTACAGGTAAAGGTACTGTTAATGCAGGCAACATGATTTTCAATGATGTTTTGTATGTTGAACAGCTTAAGTATAATTTATTGAGTGTCTCTCAAATCTGATACAAACAAAATATTGTTTTGTTTACAGATTCTGAGTGCATTGTCCTTTCAAAAGATTTTAAAATTCCTGAAAATCTTGTTTTACTTAGAACACCAAGAAAGGACAATGTATACTGTTTGGACACAGAACTTTTATCCAAATCAAGTACTTTAAGCTGTTTGATATCCAAAGCATCATCCAATAAGTCTGCTCTTTGGCATAGAAGGATGTGTCACATGAACTTCAAGTCCATGAATGTTTTAGTCAAAAAGAATCTAGTAAGAGGTTTACCACAAAAGGAGTTCATATGTGATGATCATTGTGTAGCATGTCTTAAAGGCAAGCAACACAAAACTTCTCATAAGGCCAAAGAAGTAAATTCAATCTCATCTGCTCTTCATCTGATTCATATGGATCTATTTGGTCCAACATCTGTTTTGAGTTTGAATAAAAGGGCCTACTGTTTAGTTATTGTTGATGATTTCACCAGATTTACTTGGGTTTACTTTCTTAGGTCTAAAGATGAAACTGCTGAGCTAGTTAAGTCATTTATTCTTAAGATAGAAAACCAATCCAACTCAAAAGTCAAGGTGATAAGATCAGACAATGGAACTGAGTTTAAAAATCATATTCTAAACAGTTTTTGTGAGTCCAAAGGTATTGCTAGGCAATATAGTGCACCAAGAACACCACAGCAAAATGGTGTAGCTGAAAGAAAGAACAGAACATTAATTGAGGCTGCTAGAACCATGTTAGCTGATTCAAAACTGCCAATGACCTTTTGGGCAGAAGCAGTCAACACAACCTGTTATGTTCTAAATAGGGTTCATATTGTTCAATCACAAGGGAAAACTCCATGAGTTATTCCATAATAGAATACCCTTAATAGCCTTTTTCAAGTCATTTGGTTGTCCATGTACCATTCTTCACACTAAGACTCACTTAGGGAAGTTTGAAAGTAAGGCTGAAGAAGGTTTCTTTGTAGGATACTCATTTCAAAGCAAAGCCTATAGAATATATAACAGTGTGTCTAAAACTATTGAAGAAAGTGTCAATGTTGAATTTAATGAAAATACTGCAAATGTCAAAGGCACTGGTCCTGATTGGTTGTTTGATCTAGATTCACTAACAAGTTCTCTGAGCTTTGTTGAGTATACTGCAGAAGCTGATGCACAAAGGATTGAAGCTGTCAACACAAATTCTCATGCTGCCAATGCAAATTCTCAAGCTGTTGGCACAAAGTTTCAAACTGCTGCAGATCCAAACAATTGGGATGAGTATACACTTATACCACTTCTGTCCTGTGACCCTCCAGGGGTTCTGAATGCTCAACATGATACATATCCAGACACTGAAGTGCAACTCCCAAGTCCTGAGAGCACAGCTCCAACACAAAGGGAAACAGTCCCAGATTCAAGTCAAGCTGTTCCAGAAGCTGAACCATCCACTGGTCCTGATGGAGATGATACAAACCTTGGATCTTCTTTTCAGACAGAAAGAGAGCCTACACTAAGGGTTCACAAGTATCATCCTCTCAATCAAATACTGGGTGATCCACGTACACCTGTACAAACAAGGAAAATGGTTCACAATGAGACTGTTGCTGCTGACCAAGCAGTTCCTGAATTCAGTCTAGCTGCCTTTGAACATGCCTGTTTCATGTCTCAACTAGAACCTAAAAAGGCATCAGAAGCTTTGAAAGATTCATCCTGGATTGAGGCAATGCAGGAAGAGCTTCTACAATTCAAGATTCAGAATGTATGGACACTGGTTGATCTTCCTAAAGGAAAGAGAGCCATTGGTACAAGATGGGTGTTCAGAAACAATAAAGATGAGAGAGGGATAGTCATCAAGAACAAAGCAAGACTAGTAGCACAAGGGTATACTCAAGAGGAAGGCATAGACTATGATGATGTATTTGCCCCAGTGGCAAGAATTGAAGCCATCAGACTGTTTTTAGCTTATGCAACCTTCAAAGGTTTTAAAGTGTATCAAATGGATGTGAAGTCTGCTTTTCTATATTGCACAATTGAAGAGGAGGTCTATGTGTGTCAGCCTCCTGGTTTTGAGGACTACAAGTATCCAGACAGAGTCTACAAGCTAGACAAGGTTCTCTATGGACTCCATCAAGCTCCTAGAGCATGGTATGACACTCTGTCATCATACCTTCTATAGAATGGGTTCAAGAGAGGCACTCTGGATAAAACACTATTCACAAAGTCCATCAAAGATGATATTCTGCTTGTACAAATCTATGTTGATGACATCATCTTTGGCTCAACAAATGATTGTCTGTGCAAAGAGTTTGAGGCATTAATGCACAAAAAATTTCAAATGAGTTCAATGGGAGAACTCACTTTCTTTCTAGGATTGCAAGTCAAGCAGAAGCCCACTGGTCTCTTCATAAGTCAATCAAAGTATGTTAAAGACATACTGGAAAAGTTTGGGTATCAAGACACCAAAGTTGCAAGTACTCCAATGGATCCTCACAAGCAGCTCCATACAGACAAAGATAGCATAGATGTGGACATTCATTTATACAGATCTCTTATAGGATCTCTTATGTATCTAACATTTTCTAGACCTGATATTATGTTTGTTGTTTGTGTATGTGCTAGGTTTCAATGCTCTCCAAAGGATTCCCATTTGGTTGTTGTTAAGAGAATCTTTAGATACCTCAAAGGCCAACCACATTTAGGCCTCTGGTATCCTAAAGACTCTCCTCTTGAACTAACAGCCTATTCTGACAGTGATTATGGAGGATGCAACATTGACAGAAAATCCACAACTGGTGGATGTCAATACTTGGGAACAAGGTTGGTCTCTTGGCAGTGCAAAAAGCAAACAACTGTCTCCACATCATCTACTGAAGCAGAATATATAGCAGCTGCAAGTTGCTGCTCCCAAGTGATGTGGATTCAAAATCAACTAAGAGACTATGGTATGAATTTCCTATCCACTCCCATTTATATTGACAATTCAAGTGCAATTAGCATTGTACAAAATCCAGTGAAATTTCCCAAAACCAAGCATATAGAAATTAGATTTCATTTTATAAGGGATTGCAATGAGAAGATTTTAATCCAAGTTACCAAAATTCACACTGATGATCAGTTAGCTGATCTATTTACAAAACCATTTGATGTAGGAAGATTCACCTTCCTAGTATCAAATATTGGTATGGTTAATATGGATTAATTTGTTTTTCTGTGTACATATGCTTGCTTAAGGGGGAGTCACTGTTTCATTAACAATCGCCTAATTTTCAACTAACAGCTTGAGTATTTTCTCAAGCTGCTAGTTCATTTTCTCGGACTGTTAGTTGTTTCACATGATCTGTCAAAGTGTGCAGGGTAATATGGTCATTTCCATAAGTGTGTGCGCGGGTTTAGATATTTTCAAAACCTTTAAAGGTTCCAGTTTCGTTCTATTGTAACTACCAGTTGCAAAATATCTTCTTGAACCCTTCTTGATTCTCTGAAACAATTCCCACGCACATCACTGAAACCCTAAAATCTCAGATTGATCTTCAATGGAGTTCGTCAAAGAACATAACTGTTTACCCTACTCTCTCAAACACGCTGATCTTGAACCGTTCCATGACATGATGGAATTCCTTCGAAGTTCCCATATCCATCATGCCCTCAATATCAATCCCACCATATACATCTCACATATTGAGCAGTTCTGGAACCGTGCTTCTTTAAAAACCATCAATGGAGTCTCATCTCTGACATCCAAAATTGATGGAAATACCATCACAGTGACTGAGGAATCCATTAGACAACATCTGCATCTTCAAGATGCCTCAGGTATAACAGACCTATCCCTTAATTCTTTACATTCTGGTCTTTATAATATTGGATATAGGGGCCCTACTGATTCTTTTACTTTCTTTAAAGCACTAACATCCTCGAATTCAATTACTGTAATTCGGATCTATTTAAATGGATAATTTATAATTAAGTTGAAATATGAGCAATGATTAAGTATTTGAGATATTTAAAAGTTTGTTACTATTTTAAGAAGTTACGAAGTTTGAGAATTAATAATTATTATTATGGAGTATTATGAATTATAAAAGTTAGTAATGATAAAATTAAGAATAAATCAGTATTTTATGGAACCGGTTAAGTTGAGGGGTGAAATGTGCAAAATGGAAAAGATGGGAATAAAAAGGCCAAATGCCTTTCATTTCACAATTTGCTCTCTCTCTCTATACTCTCTCTCTAGAAAACTCTCTCTACCTTCTCTCTAGAATATCTCTCAAACCGACCGGCCGATTATCGAGATTTATACGTCATCGGAAAGATCTCGAGGAGTACTACAACAATCTACGGTTGCATTCGTGATTTCGTACGAATTGAGGTAAGAATCGACCCTTTTGAGCTTTTATATTCGGTTTTGAAGAACATGAATTCGAGTTTATCATTTTTATGTGATTTAGAGCTAGTTTGGCTTGAGTTTTAGCAAGAATATGATAGTGTATGTATAATAGAATCGAAACTGTAACATCCGACACTAAACGAGGTTAGCAATGATGCCCTAATCCACATTTAATAGCCAATTATAGCCTAATCAGTGGTCATTAGAAATTAATCAAGTAATTAACAAGGTTTATAAGAAAATTTAACTCAATTTGAATCAAATTCATCGGTGCAATGAATCGGGAAATCAATTAATCCGATCGATTTACGATATGAGGGATTAATTCAACTAAGTACGTAATTAAATTATGATTAGTAACACTAATCATACACTAATACAATTACTTAACATTAATTATGCAAGACTAAAACAATTCATTAAAACAATGCATTCAAAAGTATTTTTGAATTTACAAGAAAAGGGAAATACAAGAATACACTTTGAAATACATTTATACAAAAAAAAAATAGAAATACATCATAATTATGGCCTTAAGGCCGGCCCCTAGGGAGGTACACAACCTCAAATATTTTATTTCATCCACCATGCACCATCTACATCACACACCTCCATTTCTTTTCTCCATACTTTGAAAGATCTTTACTCAACCTTCACATCTATCATCATTTCACCACCTTTATTGGTCTATAAATAGAAGACCAACTTCTTCATTCATTCTTGCACCTTCAAACACCTACAATTCTCTCCTTCTTCTCCTCTCAAATCCGGCCCCAAGGCCAAGTGAAAAACCAAGATTTCAATTTTGGTGTTCTTCAAATATTTCAAGGTATTCCTTGTGCAACTCTTTCAAGATCAAGTATTCTACTCATTTTCATTCTCGTAACACATCAAAGTAAGTAAATTCTAGCTTATTTCATCTTATGTTTATGTTTATATAAGTCTTGCATAATATATATAATCACCAACAACAACAAGTTTCATAAAAACTCAAGTTTATAAGTTTCTAGTTTTTATTTTTAAGTTGTTTCTTTGAATGTGTTTATGAATATATGAACACATTATAAAAGTGTTAATATTATGAAAACATGTGAAATATATGTGTTTTTATAACTATTATGACTTTTATACATGTAGTCTTTGAATAAACAACAAGAATCATAAGTTGTTTTAAGTTTATAAACTACGGATTTTCGGCAGAAAATTTATATCGACTTTGAAAAATCATAACTAATTCATAACTCAACGAAATGAGTTGATTCTTGTCTCAAAAGTTAGATCTATGTCTTAACTATAGATCTGTAATTTTTCATAATTTATTTTGAAGTTTAAGACCTCCAGAAATTATTTGAGAAACCGAAAGTTTGACAGCTCAAAAATGGCCAACATAGCGTTTTTAACGAGCTTTTTCACCAACCTAAACAACTCGAAAAATGGCCGTTCTTGATTCTAAAAATCCTTTGTATATAGTAGTTTAATGTCCTAGAAAACCAAAGTCTAAAACATTTTGGAGCTTGGTCAAAAACAGCCTCAAAGTAGGCCGAAAAACCTCCGAAAAAGCTGGAAAATTATATATATATATATAAACTTGACGTTTTAAGCAAATCTTATTTATAAACTTGTAATGTTGGGTGATTTAAGACATAAAAATCTATAAATATACATATTATCATATATTAGTGATATTAAGTCCTTATCATCATTTAGGACTCGGTTAAACACCTCCGGTTTCATCACCCATCAAACAACGCACTTTTGCATTTTTGCGCGTCGTTTTGCCATCACAAGTTCGGTGAGTCTTCATAGCCCCTATTTTTCACTATCTATTGGGGTGGAAATACATGCACTGTTTTTCATATGGACATCAAAACTGTTTATTTCTTATATGTATTACATGTTCGGATTCCATCAGCCCTTATATCATGAACCGTTAATTGCATTTATTTGTAAGCGCGAGTATATTGTGGATAGATCTATTGGGAGTCATGTCCCCCATTCGTGTTAGCTCGGTTCGGCTAACAGCGAGTGCATATATATTCAACACACGGTATTACGTATGGGAATACTGCACAGGGCAAACTCATTCTAATTAAGCTTCGGTTGCATGATGGTTTATGTAATACATACACGGAATTTATGATTTTATAAATTCAACTCATCTGATAATGTCCATACAACTGGTCTTTTCGCGTAAACCTATGAGCTCACCAACAATTTTTGTTGACGTATTTTAGCATGTATTTTCAGGTAATTAAGGCAAGTATGCCTTCAGAAGTAACCACTTTCAAGCTTCCGCACTTAAGGAGTCGCATTCTTTTTCAAACCGTCGGAGATTTATTTGCATTATTTTGGATAATTTAATTATGTATTCAAATCTCTGTACCTTGCGAACTACTCTTTATTATTTACGGGTTATGTAAAACATTTCTACCTTTTAAAGTTATATCGATGTATTTCTTTGAAAACGTCCATATAGTGGTCGTTCATTATGATTATGGTCACGCTTCCGCGACGTCACGCTTCGTTGCCAATCGGGGTAGCGGGGTGTGACAGATTGGTATCAGAGCCATAGTTATAGTGAACTAGGTTGCATTAGTACCCTAGACTATAACTGCACATAAGATTTACTGATTTTAGAAATATTTTGTAACTTGTAACTAACTGAAAGACTATGCATGGACCTTGATAGCAGAAAACATGTCCCACCAAGAGATAATCATCTTGTCCGACTCAGAAGAGGAGTATACCCCTACTAGCCCATGCAATCCGGAAGTATTTTCTGAGGAGGACCCGACCGAGGAGGAAGACCCCTCGGAGGACGAGGACCCGATGGAGGAATCCGAAGAAGAACCGATGGAGGAAGAGGATCCTTCACCACCGACGGCCCCTGCTCGCGTCCCGTATCACCCGGCCGAACCATCCTATAAGCCGTATAGGCCTTATCCTAACGGCCCAAAGATGTTGTACACACCCCGGAAACGGGTAAACATACCAAGAAGGGAGTCTATTCCTGTTCCGACTCCCCAGCCCAATCCCCCGACACCACACCGACGGGTAGACGCCCGACGATGGACTTGGATACCGGAGACCCTCCGCGAATGGAGGCAGATGGAGGGAGTTCCTCCAAACTTCGAGATCGGAGGACCATCCTCCGCACCTGTCTCATCGCTCACTCAAGAGCCCGCCGATCAGACCATACCACTTTTGATCGCAAGGTCTACCAGGCATGACCACCAGATCCGGTCACTTAACCTGGATATCGGGGAGATGACCGCTCGTTTAGAGCGGGAGGAGTTGCAAAACTCCAACATATATTGGGCCAACCAGCACGCCCTTGCTATACAGCAGGACGGACTGAATGAGCTCCGGCAGCAACTAGCCGAGAGCCAAGCCCGGATCGAGGAGCTGACTCAGCGCCTCAACGCAATGGAAAAGGGAGAGACCCCCGATCACTCCCACACTTAGTGCACTTCTATCTATCTTTGTAATGGTAGGAAAATATCATGTAATAGTATAGGACAAAATTTTCGGGTAATAACCCGCCCCTAATGTAAGAAAATTTCGAATGATTAATGAAAATTGCAGGTTATTTATGAAATTGTGTTTGATGATTATAGTATTGTGCTTTAAGGAGAATTTACCTCTTTAAGATTCAATTTCTTACACTATGCTTTTTCTTTAAAATTTTAAGATAATGCCGCCGAAACGAACAATGAACGCTGCTGACATTGAAGAGCTAGTCGCACAAAGAGTGGCTGCCGCTATAGCCACATATGAGGCAAATAGGAATAGCTCAGCAAATGGAGATGGTGGTGCTAGCCGCACCACGGGAGGAACGGAAATCCACGCAAAAGGTTGTGGAATTAAAGGATTTTTAAGTTGCAAACCCCGGTATTTCAACGGAACTGAAGGAGCCGTTGGCTTGATACGATGGTTTGAGAAGTTAGAATCTGTCTTTCGCGTTAGCGGATGTGCTGAGGGAGATAAGGTGAAGTTTGCTACTGACACCCTACAAGATAGCGCCCTCACTTGGTGGAATTCCTATGTCCAGTCTGTAAGTATCGATGAAGCCTACCAGCTCACATGGTCCGCGTTAAAACAAATGATGACGGACGAGTACTGTCCGAGGAACGAACTCCAGAAAATGGAATCGGAGTTCTGGAACCTGTCGATGAAAGGAACAGATGTGACGGGGTACACCAACCGATTTCATGAGCTAAGCATTCTGTGCCCTCAAATGGTGACCCCGGAGTACAAAAAGATTGAACGTTACATTTGGGGACTCGCTCCTCAAATTCAAGGTAATGTGACTGCCTCAAACCCATCCACCCTGCAGGATGCCATCAGGATGGCCAATAATCTTATGGACCAAGTAGCCCGGAGAAATGAAGCCAAGGCCGGGGAGAACAAAAGAAAGTGGGAAGACAAGACGGGGAAGAATGCGGGTTCACAATCCAAAAAGCCCGAGACCATTAAGGCTTACGCAGCTGGAGCTGAGCCAAGAAGAGGTTATACCGGTACCAAGCCTTTCTGCACTAAGTGCACCTTCCATCACAACCAGGGTCCCTGTCCAACCCACTGTGAGAAATGCAAACGTTTGGGGCATATGGCCAAGGACTGTAAAACTGGAGCCCCGGGAACCAGTGGCAGCAATCAAAAAGGCTGCTTTGTATGTGGAGTTACTGGGCACTTCAAGAGTGAGTGCCCGAAACTGAGGAATGGTGGAGGAGCTCAGGGGAGAGCTTTTGTGTTGGGAGCAGGTGACGCTCGTCAAGATCCCCACGTGGTATCAGGTACATTTCTTTTAAACGACATTTATGCTTACGTACTCTTTGATACTGGGGCTGATAGGAGCTTTATATCTGATAAGTTTAGTAAGCAATTGAATGCCGCTCCTTTTCCCTTAGACAACTCTTATACTATAGAACTGGCTGACGGTAAAATAATAGAGGCAAGTAGTATCATTAAGGAATGCACACTGAAGCTGGCAGATCATCCCTTTAAAATAGACTTGATGCCTATAGAACTCGGAAGTTTCGACGTAGTAGTTGGTATGGATTGGTTGTCACACAATCAGGCCGAGATTTTGTGTGGTAAGAAAGTGGTACGGATACCACTCCACAAGAAGAAGTTCCTAACAGTCCAAGGAGAAAGAAAGAACCGACAGTTGAATGTCATATCCGGCCTAAGAACATTAAAGTGCCTTAGGAGAGGTTGTCATGCAGTACTGGTGCAAATTGTAGAAAAAGAGGCGGAGGAGAAGCGACTTGAGGATATTCCAGTGGTTTGTGACTATCCGAAGGTCTTCCCGGAAGATTTGCCTGGACTTCCGCCAACTAGACAAGTAGAGTTCCAAATCGATTTGGTGCCGGGAGCTGCACCGATCGCAAGAGCCCCATATAGACTCGCCCCTTCTGAGATGCAAGAGCTATCCAATCAATTACAAGAGTTGATGGATAAAGGATTCATTCGACCAAGTTCCTCACCTTGGGGAGCTCCGGTCTTGTTCGTGAAAAAGAAAGACGGATCCTTCAGAATGTGCATAGACTACCGAGAGCTAAACAAGTTAACGGTAAAGAACCGCTACCCTCTCCCCAGAATTGATGACCTGTTTGACCAACTACAAGGATCTAGCTTCTACTCTAAGATTGATCTGCGATCCGGGTATCATCAAGTAAAGGTTCGGGAAGAAGACATACCCAAGACAGCATTCAGAACTCGTTATGGACATTACGAATTCCAGGTAATGCCATTCGGTTTGACTAACGCACCAGCCGTATTTATGGACCTCATGAATCGGGTGTGTAAACCATATCTGGATAAATTTGTAATAGTGTTCATAGACGATATCCTAATCTATTCCAGAAGTAAAGAAGAGCATGAACAACACCTCAAGTTGATCTTGGAGTTGTTAGAGAAAGAGCAGCTATACGCCAAATTTTCAAAGTGTGAATTTTGGTTGCGAGAAGTAAAATTCCTTGGGCATGTGATCAACAGCCAGGGAATCCAAGTTGATCCATCAAAAATCGAGGCCATAAAGAACTGGGCGACTCCTAGAACCCCCACGGAAATCCGCCAATTTCTAGGACTTGCCGGTTATTATAGGCGATTTATCGAAAACTTCTCAAAGATAGCGGGTTCCTTAACGGAATTGACTCGAAAGGATGTGAAGTATATCTGGGGTGAAGAGCAAGAAAAGGCGTTTCAGCAGTTAAAGCAAAGGTTGTGTAGTGCACCAATTCTGTCCTTACCTGAAGGGACTGAAAATTTTGTGGTCTACTGTGATGCCTCACACAATGGATTAGGTTGTGTGCTCATGCAAAGGGATAGAGTCATTGCTTACGCATCACGGCAGCTCAAAATTCACGAGGTGAATTATACGACTCATGACTTGGAGCTTGGAGCAGTGGTGTTTGCTCTCAAAATATGGAGGCACTACCTGTATGGAACTAAATGCACAGTATTCACAGACCATAAGAGCCTTCAGCATATTCTGAACCAGAAAGAGTTAAACATGAGGCAACGTCGTTGGGTTGAACTACTTAGTGACTATGACTGCGAAATTCGTTATCATCCGGGGAAGGCGAATGTCGTAGCTGATGCCCTGAGCCGAAAGGAACGGGTTAAACCCTTGAGAGTCCGAGCTTTGGTCATGACTATACAGTCAAACCTAAACTCTCAAGTCCGCGAGGCACAAGAAGAAGCAGTCAAGGAGGGTAATATACTGGATGAAGCCTTGAGAGGGATGGATAAGCAGTTCGAAATCAAGCCGGATGGATGTCGACACTTCATGGGCAGAATTTGGTTACCAAAATTCGGAGGAGTAAGAAAGCTGGTCATGGATGAAGGGCATAAGACAAGATATGCTATTCATCCAGGGGCAGATAAAATGTATCACGACTTGAAAGGAATGTACTAGTGGCCAAATATGAAGGCTGACATTGCTACCTACGTCAGCAAGTGCTTAACATGTTTGAAGGTTAAAGCTGAGCACCAAAAACCATCAGGATTGCTAGTTCAACCAGAAATACCCTAGTGGAAGTGGGAAAACATCACCATGGATTTCATCACCAAGTTGCCAAAGACGTCTGGAGGTTATGACACTATTTGGGTGATTATGGATCGGCTTACCAAAACCGCACATTTCCTGCCCATTAAGGAGACTGATAAGATGGATAAGTTAACACGAATCTATCTTAAAGAAGTCGTCTCAAGGCATGGAGTGCCAGTATCAATTATATCAGACAGAGACAGCCGGTTTACATCAAGATTCTGGCAGTCATTGCAAGAAGCACTGGGTACACGCCTAGGTATGAGCACAGCCTATCACCCACAAACGGATGGTCAGAGTGAAAGGACGATTCAGACGCTGGAAGACATGTTAAGGGCATGTGTCATCGATTTTGGCAAAAGTTGGGACAGACACCTGCCATTAGTCGAGTTTTCCTATAACAACAGCTATCACTCAAGCATTAAGACCGCCCCATTTGAGGCACTCTACGGGCGAAAGTGTCGATCAC
Source organism: Centrapalus pauciflorus (assembly GCA_020465985.1). NCBI lineage: Eukaryota > Viridiplantae > Streptophyta > Magnoliopsida > Asterales > Asteraceae > Centrapalus > Centrapalus pauciflorus. Next base: position 104,957 of record JAANYP010004431.1, read on the forward strand.
CTCTTTGTTGGGCTGAAGTAGGAGATAGTCAGATTACTGGACCTGAGATCATCCAAGAGACTACAGAAAAGATAGCCTAGATTCGTAACCGATTAAAGATCGCGCGGGATCGACAGAAGAGTTATGCAGACATTCGACGGAAGGATTTGGAATTCCAAGAGGGAGATCAAGTAATGTTGAAAGTCTCGCCTTGGAAAGGCGTAATCCATTTTGGAAAACGAGGAAAACTCAATCCTCGTTATATCGGACCATTCAAGATCACCAAAAGAATTGGCCCGGTTGCTTACCGACTCGACCTGCCCCCAGAACTTAATAACGTTCATAATACCTTCCACGTGTCCAATCTTAAGAAGTGTCTGGCTGATGAATCACTCGTTATACCCATGGACGAGCTGGAGTTAGACGATAAGTTGAACTTCATTGAGCAACCTGTAGAAATAATGGACCGCGAAGTCAAGAAACTAAAGCACAGCCGGATCCCGATAATAAAAGTCAGATGGAACTCTAAGCGAGGTCCTGAGTTTACGTGGGAACGCGAGGATCAGTTCCGGGAAAAATACTCTCACCTATTCTCAAATACTCAAGAAATGGAGAACACGAGCTAATTTCGGGACGAAATTCCCTTAACAGGGGGAGACTGTAACATCCGGCACTAAACGAGGTTAGCAATGATGCCCTAATCCACATTTAATAGCCAATTATAGCCTAATCAGTGGTCATTAGAAATTAATCAAGTAATTAACAAGGTTTATAAGAAAATTTAACTCAATTTGAATCAAATTCATCGGTGCAATGAATCGGGAAATCAATTAATCCGATCGATTTACGATATGAGGGATTAATTCAACTAAGTACGTAATTAAATTATGATTAGTAACACTAATCATACACTAATACAATTACTTAACATTAATTATGCAAGACTAAAACAATTCATTAAAACAATGCATTCAAAAGTATTTTTGAATTTACAAGAAAAGGGAAACACAAGAATACACTATGAAATACATTTATACAAAAAAAAAAAAATAGAAATACATCATAATTATGGCCTTAAGGCCGGCCCCTAGGGAGGTACACAACCTCAAATATTTTATTTCATCCACCATGCACCATCTACATCACACACCTCCATTTCTTTTCTCCATACTTTGAAAGATCTTTACTCAACCTTCACATCTATCATCATTTCACCACCTTTATTGGTCTATAAATAGAAGACCAACTTTTTCATTCATTCTTGCACCTTCAAACACCTACAATTCTCTCCTTCTTCTCCTCTCAAATCCGGCCCCAAGGCCAAGTGAAAAACCAAGATTTCAATTTTGGTGTTCTTCAAATATTTCAAGGTATTCCTTGTGCAACTCTTTCAAGATCAAGTATTCTACTCATTTTCATTCTCGTAACACATCAAAGTAAGTAAATTCTAGCTTATTTCATCTTATGATTATGTTTATATAAGTCTTGCATAATATATATAATCACCAACAACAACAAGTTTCATAAAAACTCAAGTTTATAAGTTTCTAGTTTTTATTTTTAAGTTGTTTCTTTGAATGTGTTTATGAATATATGAACACATTATAAAAGTGTTAATATTATGAAAACATGTGAAATATATGTGTTTTTATAACTATTATGACTTTTATACATGTAGTCTTTGAATAAACAACAAGAATCATAAGTTGTTTTAAGTTTATAAACTACGGATTTTCGGCAGAAAATTTATATCGACTTTGAAAAATCATAACTAATTCATAACTCAACGAAATGAGTTGATTCTTGTCTCAAAAGTTAGATCTATGTCTTAACTATAGATCTGCAATTTTTCACAATTTATTTTGAAGTTTAAGACCTCCAGAAATTATTTGAGAAACCGAAAGTTTGACAGCTCAAAAATGGCCAACATAGCGTTTTTAACGAGCTTTTTCACCAACCTAAACAACTCGAAAAATGGCCGTTCTTGATTCTAAAAATCCTTTGTATATAGTAGTTTAATTTCCTAGAAAACCAAAGTCTAAAACATTTTGGAGCTTGGTCAAAAACAGCCTCAAAGTAGGCCGAAAAACCTCCGAAAAAGCTGGAAAATTATATATATATAAACTTGACGTTTTAAGCAAATCTTATTTATAAACTTGTAATGTTGGGTGATTTAAGACATAAAAATCTATAAATATACATATTATCATATATTAGTGATATTAAGTCCTTATCATCATTTAGGACTCGGTTAAACACCTCCGGTTTCATCACCCATCAAACAACGCACTTTTGCATTTTTGCGCGTCGTTTTGCCATCACAAGTTCGGTGAGTCTTCATAGCCCCTATTTTTCACTATCTATTGGGGTGGAAATACATGCACTGTTTTTCATATGGACATCAAAACTGTTTATTTCTTATATGTATTACATGTTCGGATTCCATCAGCCCTTATATCATGAACCGTTAATTGCATTTATTTGTAAGCGCGAGTATATTGTGGATAGATCTATTGGGAGTCATGTCCCCCATTCGTGTTAGCTCGGTTCGGCTAACAGCGAGTGCATATATATTCAACACACGGTATTACGTATGGGAATACTGCACAGGGCAAACTCATTCTAATTAAGCTTCGGTTGCATGATGGTTTATGTAATACATACACGGAATTTATGATTTTATAAATTCAACTCATCTGATAATGTCCATACAACTGGTCTTTTCGCGTAAACCTATGAGCTCACCAACAATTTTTGTTGACGTATTTTAGCATGTATTTTCAGGTAATTAAGGCAAGTATGCCTTCAGAAGTAACCACTTTCAAGCTTCCGCACTTAAGGAGTCGCATTCTTTTTCAAACCGTCGGAGATTTATTTGCATTATTTTGGATAATTTAATTATGTATTCAAATCTCTGTACCTTGCGAACTACTCTTTATTATTTACGGGTTATGTAAAACATTTCTACCTTTTAAAGTTATATCGATGTATTTCTTTGAAAACGTCCATATAGTGGTCGTTCATTATGATTATGGTCACGCTTCCGCGACGTCACGCTTCGTTGCCAATCGGGGTAGCGGGGTGTGACAAAGAAACCCACTCACAAAGAAATATCTCTAAATCTAAGTCTTCCGAACGTACTGACTCTCCTTTTTTTGTTCCTACAGATCATGTGATAAGAGTTCCCAAAACAACTATGCAAGATTTTTCGAGTTTTTTTTTTGTGAAGAAGGCTGAAATGCTTAGTGTTTTTCATTTCTAGAGATAGGTTGAATGTAATATCAGAACACAATGTTTGTTATGTAACGGATTCTTTGTGTTGTTTGAAGTATTCATTTGCTGATATGTTTGCTTTATGTCCAACTCGATTTAGAAGTCAAGTACCTAAAAAGAATAAATTTGTGTGGCTTATCCTGAAAAATGAATTCGTAAAAAGAAAATTAAAAACAGTGCATCATTGGCCTCACCAAAGATTGATTCATTTTTCCTAGGCCCACACCAAAAAGAAAATACAAAACAGGTTTCAAAAAGTCCAAAGGCATAGGAAACATCATTGCCTAAGGTTTCAAAGCCAGTTGGTTCCAAACACAAATGGATTTAAAAAGGTTCTACATCTAGACCACACAAAACTACAACATGGGTTCTTAAAACTGTGAATGTAACATATACACCTGGATCAGCTAACCAAAAAGGACCCATCCTAAGATGGGTACCCAAAGTTGTGTGATTTAATGCAGATGGTTCTCGGTTACTTCAGATCAATACCCGCACTTCAATACAATGGCTTCTAGTTAACTCAGACTAGGACTCATTCTTCTGTTAGTCGGTTTATGTACAATATTGTGCTAAAATCGACAAGTTTGGCTTCTGTGCACTCAGCTCAGGACACGTTCTAAACCCATCATGTTTTCTGAACAACTCAGTTCAGAACACGGTTTGCATGTCAATTTTCCAGAGATCTGTTTCATATGCCTGAGAATCATCATTGTACCAAATTTTCTTTGCAGGAAAAATCCATTAGGTACATGGATTCGGGTTGCTCAAAACACATGACTGGGAGGAAAGAGTTGCTGTCAAATGTTGTAGAACAATACTGTCGAAAACTTATGTGAAGACCACCCCTCACGGGGCGGTGGTCACGAGTCTAGGTCCCACATCATGCAATACGATATCAACCATAACTAAGATAGAGTAATTAAGTTGAGGAATTATAAATTACAAGTACAAAACATATTAGGATTATGTTTAATACATATTACAGTTTTCAAATTAAACTTATAAAGGGTACCATCTAATCTAATACATTACATCATACAATCATATCAAGTCTACCCAAAACCACCACAATTGTCATCTTCCAATCAGTACCGAAAAGTTTGTTGAGTAGTGGTCTGTGAAAGCTTCAAACTTGGATATTTAATGACCTAAGAACTATCTCCAACACACTTCCCTTTATCTTTTCCTGTAAAAATTGTAAAGTAGGAACTGTAAGCAATGCTTAGTGAGATTATAGATTTTCAGAATTTCACACATTATCAAGCGGATCACAGGTCTAGCGTGATATATCTTGACTGCCACTACAGCCACTCATGATTGAGACATAGTAGTCATAGAGTCGGATGATGTTCAAGCCATGCTCACGCTTAAATCGTGGGGATCAGCCACATACTGGGCTAGCTACCAGTAAATCAACATGGTGGAACATCGGAGGATCATTACCATGTTCAATAGAACTGGTGAAATAGCATGGTCTAGAACAATTGACCGACAAGGCTAATCAAGCTGAATCAATAAGTCAAATGTCTTAGCAATAATGAAAGCTTAAGTCATCAAAGTCATGAAAGCAATAAATCTCATAGCGGTATCTGAAATGAACTGTAATGCAATGTCATGTGAAATGATAATCAAATAGCTATCATGATACACTGGGCATCAACGAACCATAGTTAGCACAGGTCTCAATTCAGCTGATCATATATGAATGTCATGTAATCTATCATCAACAATATGTCTCAACCAGAAATCTCGCATGAAATGCTGAATATCTATAACTCACTGGTTTGGGCTCTTTATCAAGCAGATATAAAATCCACCACCTGAGTTATCTCATGATTTATCTTTAAATCTTTATAAGTCTGATCTCTATCAATTCTTTTCAAATCAAAGACCCGCTTTCAATCTCTTTATTCTTTAAATCTTTGTTCAGAATATAACTGAACCTGTTCAAAATCATTCATAGCAAGAACATTTTAAGTCTAATTCTTTATCTGATCTGATTCTGATAAATGATATCTTATCACTTATTTTGTTCATTTTCTTTGTTTCTTGAATCCTCAAAAAGATATATAAATATATATCATGTTGCTCATTTCATAAATCTTTCATCATAAATTCATGGGTTTTGTATTTATAGAGTATCATTTATTTGTGATGTTTAAAGTATCAAAATAATCATTCGGATCCGGATCCAATAAATTCGGACCATTCGGACTCATAGGCGGACCTATGCTTTGGGGAGGGGTAGCCAGTGCAACGGGTCCCCTCCCCAATAATCTCACTTCGTAGTGTAATTTTTTTTGAAATTTAATGTGTGCAACGGGCGAAAATTTAAATGTGCAACTTATATTATTAAAAAACAAAAAAAAAAAACTAAGTGTGCAACTTGATTAAAAAAATGTATGCCTCGAATGAAACAAAAAAATTAAAAGTTTAATGTCTAGATAACTAAATAAGTAATAAATATATAACAAATAAAACCAAATCATTTTATCCAATTAAAACGAATAATGTTTTTAGCTAAAATTAAACAAAACCCAAATGATATTTAAGCCTAGAAAGTTTGTATTATTTGCTTTAATTACACTTTAATTTTTAATTGTTAATCGTATGTTTTATAAAATCTATCGATAGATAAAAGTTTCAAAATGAGGTTATTGGAAAGTAATAGTAATGAAGGTCAAATAAATATTTTTTAACGAATCTGATTATATCACACAATCATAACCTTCAAATCCTTCAACCCAATTATAACTGACATGCACGATCTCATTTGGTATCATTCTGGTAGATCACGAATTATAAATTATTAAGCAAACAAAAGAGAATATTAGATTATATTTTCTATTTTAAATTATAAATATTTATTTGTTAGCCCGGTCAATTAAATAATTTTAACGAATCTGATAACATCACACAACCACAAACACAATCATAACCTTAAAAATTAAACTCAATTATAATTGACATGCACGATCTCATTTGGTATCATTCGGTAGACCATGAAATTTAAATTATTAAGCAAAATAAAGAGAATATTAGATTATATTTTCTATTATAAATTATAACGATTTATTTGTTAGCTCGGTCCGACCAATATACTCATTTGAATTTTCGAACCGTGCGCGATGAATCCAGATCAGGCACCCGGATTCGGACATATCCGAAATGGGTCAACCGGATTCGGACCGGCTAAGCCATCCGAAATAGCATCCGAAATACACATCCAAATTAGGACATAAGGACCGAATTAGGATCAACCAAAGCAGATCCGAAGTGGGATCCGAAAATGGCACACCATCCGAATTACGTAAGAACCGAAGTGGAACATCTCATCCGAATTCGGGTTCAACCGAATTCGGATCCTTCTGTTGGGTTTCCTATACCCTTGCTAGGTTAAATTAAAATTTTGCAGAAAATTAAATAACCTAACTATGCAAGAATATAAAACCTTAAGGATCTAACCAAACAAGTTAAGCAACTAATTAAAATAAAGAGATGAATAAGAAAAACTAACCTTGAGAAAATTCGCAATTTTCTCAACGAAGAACGATTGCACGAACAGCCTCTGAATCGAGTAACAAGCGTCTAAAGCAAGATCGCCTCTAGTTGTTCACACCCAATGAACAAAAGAAAAGATAATTATAACTTTTCTAAGCTCAGATCTCAGAGTCCCAAAAACTGGTATCCCTTGTGATTGTTAGAGAACTTAGAATTGAATGAGCGAGGAATGAAGCAGGCAGGGGCTGCCTATTTATAGGTTTTAGAAACCTACAATTTTTTGATCCCAAATCCATGTGGGTTGGATTGGTGGCCGGCCCCCCCTATTAGGGTTTAGGGGGTGCCTTGTTGACTATCAACTAATTGCAGATTAGCCCCTGTACTTCCTCAATTAATTCTATTAGCTTCCGGTTAATTTATTAACTAAACAAACGAACCCATTAATCAAATATAATCAATTATTTAGTTTCTAATTAATTTATTAAACATAATAAATTAACAAACAAATTAACATTATATAATTAAGTTAATCTTCTTCTCTTTACAATTCATTGCATGCACCCAAAGAGGATCCAGCCTGATAATAATATGTTTACAAATAATTGTGACTTGGACACTAATTCCAACAGTCTCCCACTTGTACTAGTTGGCAACTATTTGTCTAAACACATTCTATTACCAGCCTTCCTAGCTACTCGATACAGCTGCCGAACTCTGAATCATATCAGAGCTAATCCTTTAGATAAGGGATCAACTATTCCTTCGTTCTCTGATATCGTATGAAACTAAGACATGGATTATAATCAATCTTTGGTTTCAAAGTTATGTTTCTGATTTCCGATTAATATGACTATATGAGACTTATTAATTGAACACTTCAATTTTGTCTCGGTCGGGCCCCGACACTCTAGAGTCAACGTTTAATCATCAGAGGGCCCATAGATATCGCTTTTCCATATAGGCAAAATGAACGAATAAACTCCGCATACACAGCTCTAGCTAACTAATAACATCATAACTAGATACATCCGTTATAACTGGCAGTTACGGACAGCGTTTGAATGCACTAAGGTATGACGGACTAGAAAACCGCAACTTTAATGTATCTCCGTCTGAAGAATAGAGGATATTATCATCTTGGAAATACTTACGATTTGATTCATGAAGTATCTTTCCAAGTGCGAGTGCCCTATACTTTAATCTCCATTAAGTACCCATGAATGTTGCAGCAATCTATATGCTATGTCATACTCTTGACAGTCTACTAACATTCCATGACAGTCTTTATTCAATACTAACTCCCGGTAGTACGAACGACTGAGGTATTTGAATAAAATTAATTACTCTGGGAGTTGGTTCTAAACATGCAAAAGGAAACACAACGATAAATTAATAGAAGATGGCAGCACTTTGCAAATAAATAAATCTCCATTATTTAATCACCAAATCCATTATAATTTCAAATAATTGTTACAATGTTTCAAATTCATAACTAACTACTAAACTTTACATTATCTCGTAATCCTATGCTAACAGCATGACTACAGTGTTTCGGTTGAGAAAGTGGCTTTGTGAACGGATCAGCTGGATTCTCCTCTGATCGCGCTCTTTTCACAATCACATGTCCTTCTTCAACCTTGCTACGAACAAAGTGGTACTTCCGATCAATATGCTTGGACTTTCCATGATCCTTGGGTTCTTTAGTCAACAAAACAGGACTTTCATTATCGCAGAATATTTCGATGGGGTCTTGAACCGTTGGGACAACACCAAGATCTCCAATGAAATTCTTCAACCAGATGGCTTCCTTTGAGGCTTCTGAGGCCGCAATATATTCTGACTCGTAGGTAGGGTCTGCCACGGTTTCCTGCTTCGAACTCTTCCACGTCACGGCTCCCCCGTTCAATAAGAACACCCAACCAGATTGTGATCGACAGTCATCTCTATCCGTTTGGAAACTCGCATCGCAATAACCGGTTACTTTGAGTTCATCCTGTCCACCGTAAACCAAGAACCTGTCTTTAGTATTTCTTAAATACTTAAGAATATTCTTGACCGCCGTCCAATGACCTTCACTAGGGTCTTGCTGATGTTGACTCACCATGCTTAAAGCAAATGAGACATCAGGCCTCGTACATGTCATGGCATACATTATAGATCCTATGGCCGAAGCATATGGAACTCGACTCATTCTGTCTCGTTCCTACTGTGTCTTCGGGCTCATGTCTTTACTAATCTTTATTTCATGAGCAAAGGGAAGGTTCCCCTTCTTAGACTTCTCCATACTGAACCTTTTCAGTATTTTGTCCAAGTATGTATCCTGGCTTAGTCCTATTAGACGTCTCGTTCTATCTCTATAAATCTTTATACCCAGAATAAAAGCTGCATCTCCTAGATCCTTCGTGGCGAAACATCTTCCCAACCAATCTTTTACACTCTGTAATGTTGGGATGTCGTTTCCTATAAGTAATATGTCATCGACATATAATACCAGGAAGATTACAGTGCTCCCACTGACCTTGACATATATTCAGGACTCATATTCGCTTCTAGAAAATTCAAACTCTGTGATTTTCTCATGAAAGCAAAGATTCCAGCTTCGAGAAGCTTGCTTAAGTCCATAAATGGACTTCTGAAGCTTACACACTTTCTTAGGATACTTGGTGTCTACAAAACCTTCAGGTTGTGTCATAAACACATCCTCTGTCAATTTCCCGTTAAGGAAAGCGGTTTTGACATCCATCTGCCAGATTTCATAGTCATGAAACGCAGCTATGGCCAGAACTATCCTTATGGATTTAATCTTAGCTACCGGTGAAAAGGTTTCCTCATAGTCAATCCCGTAGGTTTGAGTATAGCCCTTTGCAACCAGCCTAGCTTTGTAAGTGTGTACTTTCCCGTTCATATCCGTTTTCTTCTTGAATATCCACTTACAACCTACCGTCTTTAGACCGGGTGTGGGATCGACCAAGTTCCAAACTTGGTTGCCATACATGGATTCAATCTCGCTATCCATAGCTTCCTTCCATTTGGCTGCCTCAGGGCCTGCTATCGCTTCCCGGTAGTTAGCTGGTTCATCTAAGTCGACTAGTGTACTATCACTAATCATATCATACTGTTCAATATGGAAACCATAGTAGAACTCAGGAGGATTGCTAACTCTACCGGATCTGCGCAAAGGTAAGGATATGTCATTGGGTACAACAGGCATCTCAGCCTCATGTTGATGGTCAGTGTTTGCAGTTGGTTCTTCATCGGTAGTATCTTGAATCTCATCAAGATCGATCTTACTCCCACTGTCCTCTTTAGATATTATCTCCTTCTCGAGGAACACTCCTCTTCGAGCTACAAACACTACGTTTTCACGTGGTTTGTAAAATAGATATCCAAATGACTCTTGTGGGTAACCGACGAATAGACACTTTTCAGATCTTTGACTGAGTTTGTCAGAGGTCTCTCGTCCAACGAAGACTTCACAACCCCAGATCTTAATGTGACCAAGGGAAGGACGCTTTCCCTTCCACATCTCGTAAGGTGTCTTTGAAACTTTCTTGGTGGGTACTAGATTTAGAATATGTGCCGCAGTTTCTAATGCATAACCCCAGAAACTTACTGGAAGTGTTGCTCGACTCATCATAGATCAGATTATGTCTAACAAGGTCCTGTTTCTCCTCTCCGCAACTCCACTGAGTTGTGGTGTTCTAGGAGGTGTTAACTGGGAAAGTATTCCACAGCTTCTAAGATGATCGAGAAACTCGATACTAAGGTACTCTCCTCCCCTGTCGGAGCGGAGAACCTTTATGTTTCTACCCAGTTGATTCTCTACTTCACTTTGATATCTTTTGTATGTCTCAAAAGTGTCGGACTTATGTTTAATTAAATAAACATATCCAAATCTACTATAGTCATCTGTAAAGGTGACATAGTACCGATTTTCCCCTTTTGTAGCAGATCGGAATGGCCCACATAATCTGTGTGGACCAAATCCAATAGCCCTTCACCTCTTTCACACGTTCCTGTGAATGGTGATTTTGTCATCTTGCCCAGTAAACAGGATTCGCATACATCATCCGAGTTTAGGTCGAATGATTCCAACACTCCATCCTTTTGGAGTTGGGCGATGTGTTTCTTGTTAATGTGCCCAAGGCGACAGTGCCACAATTTGGACTTATCAATTTCGTTAGAATCAATATTAAATAATAGGTTGTTATCACACTCAACAGTTTCATATATGCCATTATAAGGACAAGCTTTGAATATAAAAAAATCATTCAAATAAACCAAAATACTTTCATTATTATTATCAAAGCTGAAATTGTATCCATCCTTATACAAGGCAAACAAAGAAATGATGTTCCAATTCATATCGGGTGGAATAACAGCAATTATTTAAGCTAATCTCTACTCCTGATCTAAGCACGAGCTGGAACCTTCCGACTTTCTTCACAGGCGTGATCTTTCGATTCCCCATGATTAGGTTCAGCTCCCCATGCTTCAAGCTTCTACTTTCCCTTAGTCCCTGCAATACAGAGCAAATGTGAGTACCACATCCTGTATCAAGAACCCATGAATAAGAGATAGAAGTGTTATGGAGTTCGATCATGAACATACCTGAGGTGCTGGCCTTTTCAACTTTGCCGTCTTTAAGGTCCTTCGGATACGATGGGCAGCTTCGCTTCCAGTGCCCCTTGCCATTGCAGTAAAAGCATACTGCTTCCTTCGGATCTTTAGTAGGCACAATACCGGACTCTGTTTTCCCTTGAAACCCTTTCTTGGACTTTCCTTTTGTGGTCTTCCAGGATGACTTCTGTTTCTTTGAGGCCTTACCGACAGTAAGCACAAGGGCCACAGGGGTCTCATCTTTCTTGATGCCCTGTTCAGCGGTTCGGAGCAGATTATGCAGTTCCAAAATTGACGTCTCCTTATGATTCATGTTCATCTGATAGGAGAGTACGAACTGATTATAGATGGTGGGCAGTCCAGAAAGAATGATATTGGTGGAGAACTCAGAGTCAAACACCATATTGAGAGCCTCCAGCCGGTCGAAGTACCCCTTCATCTCAAGGAAGAAAGTGCAGATAGATGTTCCAGGTTTTGGTTTGCAGGCCATGAGGGATCTTACCACATCAAGGCGCTCTTTGCTCGCCTTAGCCTCAAACATCTCTCGCAGCTGCTGATTCATCTCAAAGGCCCATGTATTCTCGAAGGCTTTAGCAAGCTCAGGAACCATGGATGACGCCATGATGCAGGACACTTTGTTTGCATCATTGTAATGTTTCTGGTGTGTGTCCATTTCCTCCTGGGTGGGATTCTCATTCAGTGTGGGAATTTGTTCATCGAGAACATACTCCTTGTTCTCGTACCTCAGCGTAAACCTGAGGTTTCTCATCCAGTCCACATAGTTCGGACCGGATAGTTTTTCCCTACCCAGAACGGAAAGGAGTGAGAAGTTGGATGCGTGGTTGGGAGCAGGAGTGGGAGTACCAGTAGAAGTAGACATCTGTGAGATAAAGTTTTAGTTAGTTTGAAGTATTCCTTAAACAATATACCCAATTTGAGTTAAGGCTAGGATCCATATTTTCGATTCGTTTTATGAAAAGGGTCGCCGTAATCAGGCCACGAATTTATTTTAGGTGGACAAACTCTTGTCGATTTCAATCTCTATGAAATTCCTAGATCTTTTGAGATTCATTGAATCTTATCAATGGCATGTTAATCTCGGTTATGCTCAACTACTATCCGTGACTGGGTTGCCGAGGATCACGGACAAGATGGTGAATCTAACCATGCAAAACTGCGTAAGACCCGGCACGGATCAGTCCGGGAAACGCGAGTCCTACATCACCTCCTAATATGTCTCTCATTAGTGTGTCGGTCACTGCACACGCTCCACTAACAGTGCACATAGGAGATGTGCATTTTTCATGAATTTGCATACTAATTCACTTTTGATATATCTAAAACGGGATTTTTGTTTTAGTACTTTAGATTATACTTTTAATCTGGACACCATCCTATCAAAAGTCCTCGGAAGCTCCATTGAACGCCCAGCGAAGCGGAGGAGGTAGGTTAGCGCGAAGCTGTTAAAAACATACTCCTTTAGGGAAGGAGAGCGACCCGCCTTATACCTCGTTTATAGTTTGTTCACTATGGGTGAGCCGATTTATCAATTGACTAACGATGTACATAGATTTAAATGATATATATATATATATACATAATCAATAATACATATATAAATTTCTTTTAAATCTTAGGGGTTTAATTTAAACTTTTAAAATTAAAGGGTCTATTTTAAACATTTTAAAATTCAGGGTATATTTTAAACAATTTAAAATATTAGGGTTTAAATTAATATTTATATTTTATATATATATATTTCGGTTTCAATATTTAAATAAAATAAGAAACATTTAATTATTAAATATATATATTAAATCCGAAACCTATATATATATAACCATATAAATCCTCAAAATTTAATCCTAGGATAATAAAGTTTATCCTAATAAATTATGATATTCTAAAACCTTTAGGATAAGCACTTAATTTAAATTAAGATAATTTCTAGATAAATAGGATTTAGGATAAACCTAGAAAATCAAGCTTATCTCTAAGGCATGTTTATCTAAAACCCCAAAAATGAAACCCTTTATTAAATTAATAAAATAATAATTTATTTAATATTTCAGATTTATCCATTTAAAACCTTTTAAAAATCCGAAAATTTGAAGATAAATATGAAAAACAATTTTCAAAATTTAGACAATTAGGTTAATATTTAAAAACTATTTTAAAAATTAAATAATTATCAAAAAACGAATTTTACTCCAAAAATTTTGAAAAAATAATTTTTAATTAATTTTTCGAATTTATTTAATATTTAAAAATTAATTTTAAGTTTAAACAATTTAATTTAAAATTAAAACACCATTAAAATTAAATCAAAATTCTGAAAATTAATCAAAACAAATTTTGAAATTTAAGAACAAGATTATCATCTCAAAATTAGTGCAAAGCTCGTTAGGTTGACCGCTCTGATACCACTGTTGGGTTTCCTATACCCTTGCTAGGTTAAATTAAAATTTTGCGAAAAATTAAATAACCTAACTATGCAAGAATATAAAACCTTAAGGATCTAACCAAACAAGCTAAGCAACTAATTAAAATAAAGAGATGAATAAGAAAAACTAACCTTGAGAAAATTCGCAATTTTCTCCACGAAGAACGATTGCACGAACAGCCTCTGAATCGAGTAACAAGCGTCTAAAGCAAGATCGCCTCTAGTTGTTCACACCCAATGAACAAAAGAAAAGATAATTATAACTTTTCTAAGCTCAGATCTCAGAGTCCCAAAATCTGGTATCCCTTGTGATTGTTAGAGAACTTAGAATTGAATGAGCGAGGAATGAAGCAGGCAGGGGCTGCCTATTTATAGGTTTTAGAAACCTACAAGTTTTTGATCCCAAATCCATGTGGGATGGATTGGTGGCCGGCCCCCCCTATTAGGGTTTAGGGGGTGCCCTGTTGACTATCAACTAATTGCAGATTAGCCCCTCTACTTCCTCAATTAATTATATTAGCTTCCGGTTAATTTATAAACTATTAATAAATTAACAAACTAACCCATTAATCAAATATAATCAATTATTTAGTTTCTAATTAATTTATTAAAAATAATAAATTAACAAACTAATTAACATTATATATTTAAGTTAATCATCTTCTCTTTACAATTCATTGCATGCACCCAAAAACGATCCAGCCTGATAACAATATGTTTACAAATAATTGTGACTTGGACACTAATTCCAACACCTTCATCTTCAAAATTTCCAGAATTTTGACTTATTTATATACGGATTTTTTTATAATAATTTTCAAAAACCCATTTTATTAACATGCAATGTATTATATTGATATATTATCAAATTTGGGTTGATTTTATACTATTTTCCCTATCAATAACATCATAAATTGAGTAAGATTGTCTAAAATTGTATACTTTTTGTCAACAACATAAGTTCTCCAAAAATTCCGATTTTTAATAATTTTGGACAATCTATCCATAGATTTTCATTTATATTACTTCAAACTACTTAAATTCATCATTATCTATCAAAATTTTATACATGCAACCATTAAATTCAACATTTAAAATCCTAAGTTTCGGTTTTAACTATACCGAACCAACACTCATAATAATTTCAAATTTTAAGAAATTAATACCTTTAAATCTTGCAAATTCTTGTTGATTGATGTTCCTTGTAACTCCTTTTGGATTTAATCTTCCATTAATTGCACAAACTTATGGATTATTGATGAAATTGAATAATGGTTGTATGGTTTAGTGAGAGAGGAGAGAGAGAGAGTAGACTTCTTAAATGATGGTTAATGAGCATTAATTTGGTTTATATATTTCATTTTATCATTTTATGTAATTAACCCACTTCCACTTTTGTATTTTATATCTCTCTTAATTTAATCATCTTTACTAATTTATAACAATCATATAATTTGATTAAATATTTCATAACTTAATTAAATTACAATTCAAATAATGTAATAAAATAAATTACATTATTGGCTCAAAATCAGATAATTAAGTTCAAATGAAAGCTAGTTTGTTACAGAATTGGCTCCACCACGCACAAGCTTCGTTCCCGAAGTTAGCTTTGTTCGAACAGACTTGGATAAGTTTCTTTAATAACATCTCTTGATTCCCAAGACTGATGTGAACCTTTGTGGTGTTTCCACTGGACGAGCACCATCTGTATTTCTTTATTTCGAAGCTTTTTGGTCTTCGAGTCCAAAAATACATTCCGGCTCTTCAACCACTCGAAGCTTTTCATCAATTTACAGATTAACGTGTGGTATCTGCACTTCTCTTTCATCTGCTAGACTCTTTCTTAAATGACTAACATGGAATACAGGATGTATTCCCGCTAAGTCAGTTGGCAATTCAAAACGGTAAGACTGATTCCCTATCTTTTCAACAATCTGGAATGGGCCAATAAATCTCGGAGCTAGCTTATTTCGCTTTATAAATCTCACCACATTCTTCATTGGGGATACTTTCAGCATCACCCAATCGTTAACTGCAAAGCTAATAGATCTGTGTCGATTATCATAATATGACTTCTGCCCGCTTTGAGCTTCAAGGATGTTTCTTCTGACAAGTTGAATCTTCTCATGAGTCAACTGTAGAAGGGCAGGACCCGCTATAGGCGATTCACCTGTTTCGCGCCAACAGGTGGGAGTTCTGCATTTTCTTCCGTACAAAGCTTCAAAAAGAGTCATCTTGATCGTAGAATGATAACTGTTATTGTAAGAGAATTCGACCAGAGGCAAGTGGTCATCCCAATTACCACCCAGATCAAGAACGCAGGCACGGAGCATATCTTCCAGAGTTAGGATAGTACGTTCACTTTGGCCATCTGCATTTGGATGATAAGCTGTACTCATGGAGATTCGAGTACCCATCCCTTCTTGCAGCGCTTTCCAGAATCTCGAAGTGAAACGGCTATCACGATCAGAGACGATAGATTTCGGCACACCGTGATGAGAAATTACTTCTGTGATGTATATCTATGCCAATCTATCAAGAGTATACGTCTCTTTAATCGGTATGAAGTGAGCTGACTTCATTAATCGATCCACGACTACCCAGATGGAATCGTGCTGTCTCTTGGTCTTTGGCAGTTTCATGACAAAATCCATGGTTATATGCTCCCACTTCCACTCAGGAACTGGCAGTGGTTGCATATCCCCGAAGGGTTTCTGATGTTCTGCCTTAACCATTTGACATACTCTGCAGCATTCAACATATAAATCGATGTCTTTCTTCATTCCTGGCCACCAATAATCAACTTTCAGATCGAAGTACATCTTTGAGCTGCCAGGATGAATAGATAAGTTGGACTGATGGTCTTCCGATAGAAGAGTGTTACGAATATATCAATATTTAGGAATCCAGATTCGGTTTCCCTTGAGTCATTGAAGTCCCAAATGATTCATAGATAGGAATTGTAACTGCCCTTTGAGATTTTCAGAATAGAGATTCTCTTCTTTCAGCGCTTCAACTTGGGCAGATCTAATATCCTCGATAAGATCAGAAGAGAATACACCAGGAGTTAGGGCATAGCAGCACTTTTCAGGATACACTTTCCTACTCAAAGCATCCGCGACCACATTAGCTTTGCCGGGATGATATAGGATCTCACAATCATAGTCCTTGATAGGCTCCAAGGACCGACGTTGTTTCATGTTCAGATCCTTTTGAGTAAACAGATGCTTGAGACTTTTATGATCGGTGTAGAGCTAACACCAAGTCCCATAGAGATAATGACGCCAGATTTTCAGAGCAAAGGTAACGGCAGCCAATTCAAGATCATGAGTTGGTGCACTTTTCTCGTAGTCTTTCAATTGCCATGTAGCGTAGACAATAACTTTTCCCCTTTGCATTAGAACACATCCTAAGCCAGTACCAGATGCATCGCTATAGACAACGAAATCATCATTGCCTTCTGGTAAGGCTAGTATCGGCGTTTGAATAAGTTTCTGTTTCAGGGTTTCGAATGCCTCTTGCTGTTTATCAGGCCATACGAAAGGAGTGTTCTTTCGTGTTAACATCGTGAGTGGCACATCAATCTTCGAAAAGTCCTTAATGAATCGCCGATAATAACCGGCCAATCCAAGGAAACTTCTTCTTTCGGAGGCATTGCGAGGTGTTTGCCATTTCTGAACAGCCTCGACTTTAGAAGGATCGACTGATATACCTTTGCCAGACACAACATGGCCAAGGAATTGGATCTAAAAAGAAATCAAAATAGAATTTGAAGTTTTTATTCGAACAAAGAACGCTTAGGAATAACTCAAGACAATATAAAATTATACATATCTGAGCCAAAATTCACACTTAGAAAATTTTGCGTAGAGTCTTTCTTTTCTCTATAACTCTAGGAGTTGTCGCAGATGATGAACATGATCAGCCTCCATTTTGGAGTAAATCAAGATATCGTCTATGAATACGATAACTGACTTATCCAGCATCGGTCTGCACACGCGATTCATGAGATCAATGAATGCAGCTAGTGCATTTTTTAAACCGAAAGGCATTACGAGAAATTCGTAATGACCATATCTTGTTCGGAAGGCTGTCTTCAGAATATCCTCATCTCTTACTTTCAGCTGATGATACCCAAAACGAAGATCAATCTTGGAGAAATAACTTGCTCCTTGTAGCTGGTCAAATAAATCGTCAATCCTGGGTGGTGGATACTTATTTTTGATGGTGACTTCGTTCAACTCACAATAGTCGATGCACATTCGAAGAGTTCCGTCTTTCTTCTTAACGAACAAGACAGGTGCACCACACGGAGATGAACTCGGTCGGATAAAACCCTTTTCTAACAGCTCTTGCAATTGCTTTGACATTTCCTGCATCTCTGCAGGCGCAAGTCTGTAAGGAGCTTTGGCGATGGGAGCCGCACCAGGAACTAAGTCAATGCCGAACTCAACTTGACGTTCCGGTGGCACTCCAGAGATATCATCAGGGAATACGTCTGGGAACTCACAGACGATAGGGATATCAGAAATAGATTTCTTGCTGGCTTCAGAGATAGATTCAGACGAGACAAAACATAGATACGATTCGTGACCCTTAGATATAATATTTATGCGCTTTCTCAACTGATAATGTGCACCTTCATGCTTGTCGCCTTTAATTTCTAACACTCGGCCGTCTGAAGATTTGATCCTAATGATCCGGCGATTGCAGACTATTGTAGCTTCGTTGTTCATTAACCAGTCCATGCCGATAATGACATCAAATTCTTTCAAAGGAATCGGAATCAAATGGAGATTGAACACAATGTTATCAACGAGTAGAGTGCAGTTACGGTATACGGAATCAGCCATAACATAGTTATTACTAGTTGTCTCAATATCAATCACGACAGGATGCTTGGATGGAGATTTAGATAGTCTTCGTGCAAAAGTAGTCGATATAAAGGAACGACTAGCACCTGAATCAAATAATACAAGGGCAGGGATTGAATTAAGCATGAACGTACTGGTAACCACATCAGGGGTTTCCGTTGCTTCCTCGGCTGTTATCGGAAATGCTCGAGTCCTTGTAGTCGGAGTTGCAGCTGAGCTTTTCATTGTAGATCCTCCAGCTGATGATTGTGACTGATCTCGTTGCCCACTACGACACTGATACATGAAGTGTCCTCGTTTTCCACATTTCGCACATCCAAAGTCCTCGCTGGGGACACTCTTCACTACTATGGCCAATTCTGCTGCATGCAAAGCATGTGACGTCGTCCGGATTACACAATCCCATATGTGATTTTCTGCATCTCTTGCAGAATCGGGGTTCGTTCGTAAGAGAATAAGCTTGAATTTTCTCTGGCGAGCTGTATTGCTGAGATTGCTGAGGTTGTGATTTATTTGGCTTGGAGAATCTGCCAAATCTTTGCTTCTTTGGAGGAGAAGGACAGGTCGGATTAGCTGATGGAGCATAGAGCTGATCACCATACTCTAGGTATCCCCTCTCGATCTGTCTTGCCACTTCTACCATTTCTAGGTAACTCTTATACTTTATCGCACTCATCGGATGCCGATATCTCGGATTAAGCCCTCCGCGGAATCGATTCATCTTTCTTTCTTCAGTAGCTACTTGATATGAGGAGTAGCCACAGAGTCGCGAGAATTCGTGCTCATACTCGTCAACAGTCTTGGTTCCCTGAGTTAGCTGCATCAGTTGAACCTCCATCTTGTCTTTTTGGTCAACAGGACAATATTTTTCGTTAAACATATCAAGGAACTGGTCCCATTCTAAAGTCTGTATTTCCTCTTCTCCATATATGCTTCTTTGGGTTTTCCACCAAGCACGGGCAGCACTGACGACCAATGCTGAAGCATAACTCACTTTTTGGGTTCTAAACAGTCAGAGATTCTAAAGATCTCTTCAGTATGGCTGATCCAATCCATCGCCTGAATTGGATTGACTGTTCCCTCAAAGTTAAGGGCACCGCTAGCTTTGAAATCTTTAAATTTACAACCTTTTGGCTGTGCAATTTGGGTTTCAGGATTCGAGTTATCAGAATCAGATTCATTATTCTGGACTTGTTTATCTTTTCTCTTATTCTTTTTATCATCACGTCCCTTAGCTTCGGCCTCATCTCTGGCCTGAAACTGTTCTTGCATAATCTTATTTTGTTGTTCAGAGTGTTGGGCTAATAGCTGTTGCATCATTTCAAACATTTGTTGTGGGGTCTTGTTGTTGGGAATGTCATCTGATCCTGACATCTTTACTGAAAATTAAAATCATTTAACTATCAGTTATAGACTTAGATCTATGTACCCTTTTCCCATCCTAACAGTCTATACATCCTATCTCAGTTCAAACCACCTAAATGATTGATACATATGTATTGCTTCAGTTTGAGACCAAGTATTACTCACATAATACTTGATTCACTCAAACTATGGGCTCTGATACCATCCTGTGAAGACCACCCCTCACGGGGCGGTAGTCACGAGTCTAGGTCCCACATCATGCAATACGATATCAACCATAACTAAGATAGAGTAATTAAGTTGCGGAATTATAAATTACAACTACGAAACATATTAGGATTAAGTTTAATACAGATTACAGTTTTCAAATTAAACTTATAAAGGGTACATCTAATCTAATACATTACATCATACAATCATATCAAGTCTACCCAAAACCACCACAATTGTCATCTTCCAATCAGTACCGAAAAGTTTGTTGAGTAGTGGTCTGTGAAAGCTTCAAAACTTGGATCTTGAATGACCTAAGAACTAGGTCCAACAGACTTCCCTTTATCTTTTCCTGTAAAAATTGTAAAGTAGCAACTGTAAGCAATGCTTAGTGAGATTATAGATTTTCAGAATTTCACACATTATCAAGTGGATCAAAGGTCTAGCGTGATATATCTTGACTGCCGCTACAGCCACTAATGATTGAGACATAGTAGTCATAGAGTCGGATGATGTTCAAGCCATGCTCATGCTTAAATCGTGGGGATCAGCCACATACTAGGCTAGCTACCAGTAAATCAACATGGCGGAACATCGAAGGGTCATTACCAAGTTCAATAGAACTGGTGAAATAGCATGGTCTAGAACAATAGACCGACAAGGCTAATCAAGCTGAATCAATAAGTCAAAAGTCTGAGAAATAATGAAAGCTGAAGTCATCAAAGTCATGAAAGCAATAAATCTCATAAAATTATCTGAAATGAATTGTAATGCAATGTCATGTGAAATGATAATCAAATAGCTATCATGATACACTGGGCATCACCGAACCATAGTGAGCACATGTCTCAATTCAGCTAATCATATATGAATGTCAAGTAATCTATCATCAACAATATGTCTCAACCGGAAATCTCGCATGAAATGCTGAATATATATAACTCACTGGTTTGGGGTCTTTATCAAGCAGATATAAAATCCACCACCTGAGTTATCTCTGGATTTATCTTTAAATCTTTATAAGTCTGATCTCTGTCAATTCTTTTCAAATCGAAGACCCGCTTTCAATCTCTTTATTCTTTAAATCTTTGTTCAGAATATAACTGAACCTGTTCAAAATCATTCATAGCATGAACATTTTAAGTCTAATTCTTTATCTGATCTGATTCTGATAACTGATATTTTTCTCTTATTTTGTTCATTTTCTTTGTTTCTTGAATCCTCAAAAAGATATATAAATATATATCATGTTGCTCATTTCATAAATCTTTCATCATAAATTCATGGGTTTTGTATTTATAGAGTATCATTTATTTGTGATGTTTAAAGTATCAAAATAATCATTCAGATCTGGATCCATTAAATTCGGACCATCCGGATTGGTCATCCGAATTCAGACCAATCCGGATCAGGCACCCGGATTCGGACCGGCTAAGCCATCCGAAATAGCATCCGAAATACACATCCAAACTAGGACATAAGGACTGAATTAGGATCATCCAAATCAGATCCGAAGTGGGATCCGAAAATGGCACACAATCCGAATTACATAAGAACCGAAGTGGAACATCTCATCCGAATTCGGATTCAACCGAATTCGGATCCTTCATCTTCAAAATTTCCAGAATTTTGTTCTTCATGTTCTAACTTATTTATATATGGATTTTTCATAATAATTTTCAAAAACCCATTTTATTAACATGCAATGTATTATATTGATATATTATCATATTTGGGTTGATTTTATACTATTTTCCCTATCAATAACATCATAAATTGAGTAAGATTGTCCAAAAATGTATACTTTTTGTCAAGAACATAATTTCTCCAAAAATTCCGATTTTTAGTAATTTTGGACAATCTATCCATAGATTTTCATTTATATTACTTCAAACTACTTAAATTCATCATTATCTATCAAAATTTTATATATGCAACCATTAAATTCCACATTTAAAATCCTAAGTTTCGGTTTTAACTATACTAAACCAATACTCATAATAATTTTAAAATTTAAGAAATTAATACCTTTAAATCTTGCAAATTCTTGTTGATTGATGTTCATTGTAACTCCTTTTGGATTTAATCTTCCATTAATTGCACAAACTTATGCAGGATGTCTCCCCCTGAGCCTTTATATTTTTCATTAATTGCTCAATCAGGGAGCGCATTGATCTGATTTCGGCTGCTTGATCTGCTACAAAAGTTTTCAGCTCTAGGTTATCTTCCTGAACCTTCTCAACAGTCTTCTTCAGCTCGGCATTCTCGAGATCTAGATTTGCATTATGCTTTTGTACTTCACCGAGAGCCGTTGTAAGGCCAAAGATTTGAATCTGCTGGAAGTCAACTCTATCCTTTAGCTCCAAAAACCTTTGATTCTCTGCGTAGGTGGATGAGGTGGATGGAATGGATTGTGTTTGAGTCGGAATGATTGGAGATGGAATATACTGTTCCACGGGTGGTGGTGGTGGTGGTATGGTAGTTTGAAGGGCCTGAGGCTGAGGAATTTCTGGCTGTGTAGCTGAAGCTGAGGTAGCTCCCTGCATAAAACGATGACGCTTAGCCCTTTGCCTTGTCAATAATTTAGCAACTTCTTCTTCTTCAAAATCAGAGTCATCAGACTCCCGTGATGCTTGTCGCCGTGAGGCTTCTTCATTCCCCACTAGCCTCGATCCATAGGTTCCTATCTGGACAGATGGTTCTGCCGTGACAGACTCTGGAACTTCAACCTCTAGCTCTTCCATATCTTCAGATTCAGTAGCTGAAGATGACATTTCATTACCTGTCTGCTCTGGTTGATATTCGTCCACTTCCCTAAGAACATCATATTCTCCTTCCGGAGGCTCTAGCAATTGATCAACAAGCTCAGCAGTTATTTCTTCATTAGCATGAGGCCCAGAAGCCCAGATTTCCTTCAATGTTTGTGCTATCTGCTCAGATTCTGGTAGTGCGCTTGAAGGCCCTGCCTCTTGTGCCTCTTGATGTTGACTGGTAGAAGGCCTATTTGCCTGTGTTTGACTCGCTGTAGATCTTTGGCGTCTCGTCTGTTGCTGAGGGCGCGGTCGTTGCTGTTGTTGTTGTGGCTGTCGAGGCTGAACTTCCACTTCACCTGCCCAATTGGCATCATCCGGTGCTACAAAGTTCCTGTCTATTACACCTCCAAACAAAGGTCGCTCTACCGGAACTGCTAACCTTCCTCTATGAGCAGAGCAATCAGCAAAAATCCTTTTGTCGATAACCGCTACACTTTGAATCTCATTTAGCTGCGGCAAATTCGGCAAGAAGTGCCTGATGAGCATCATCCCAAATAGGGGTTACAGCAACAATCTTTCGCGTTCCGGGGTAGTGATTTGATGAACAAACTCTGAGAAAAACATTTCTCAAAAACTGAATAAAGCAATGCGATAATCCCCGATTGGATCTTCGATACAATATAATCAAAACCCGCTTTCTTGGCCGCAAAACAAACCATGAATACGTGCGCCAGAAATCTCCATTGACCTATGAGTCCACTCTTCATATAGGATGCCTTAGTAACATCCAAGCTATAACCAATCCTCACAAAGGCAGCCTGCCTAATACTTAAAGGAAAGTCTATAGGTCCATTTTCTTCTTTCTGAGTACCCAGCTGCAGAACTTGACGCAACATATCAGTAGAAAATACCAACGTCTGTCCTGCTATCCTTGTCCTTAGGACAGTTGGGGTGACGGTACAATCAACTTGCAAATGTTCATAAAACTGCCGCACATAGGGAATAACGATTTGGATGTTATTGGATAATGCGAACGAAATCCTAGACTCCACTAGGAAATCCATCTCGGAAGCCCTGCGCTTCAGGGATATGATGGTCGGGTGGAATGACCATATTATGCTTAGGCACGAACACTCTATCTGCCATGTCTGCACAATAGATAAAATATTAGAATTATTAAAAATGAATAAACTTGTTTAAATTCAAATTTGTTTTATTTTGAACTTGTTTAAGTACAAAATCCAACACATAAGAATTTCTACAAGTTTAATTAAATTTAAATTGAATAATTCAAATAAAATGACAAATTCGAACAAACAGATTCGAAGTAACACTTTTTCGAGTTTGATGTCACATTCGAATTTAATGACCTTCTCGAGTTTACTGACAAACTCGAGACTGGTCATGAACAGATTCGAAATCGTCGGCCCACATCATCACCAAAATCCATGATTTTTACCATTTTGGACTCAGAAAATCACATTCATTAGCCCTACTAGGTTCTAATCAAAGATATTTGCATTTATTTTGACTCTTTACCGGTCCAAACTTTGTAATTTTGAAAAACAAGTTTTCTACCAATAAACCTTCAAAATTCGGTGATTTTGACTTAAATGGTGTATAAGACTACTTAAATTTTGTACAAACCAGTTGTTTATACCTAGATCTATGAGTAGAATCGAAACCACACGTAAGAGACTCGACAAATAGTTGATTTTGAGAAAACGGCAAACTCGAGAGAAATGGATTCGAAATCGCCAGATAGATTCGAGAGTATAGATTCGAAAACAGATGACTTAATGGCCATTACTGTTAACCTATTTATACCACCTACCTTCGAGTCTAATGACAGATTCGAATCTACTGACAGATTCGAGATCACCCAAATTCGAGTTTAACCTAAACTCGAATTACCCCAGAAACTTTGAAAATTTCGAAAATTTTGAAATAAATTCAACTTTTTCAACATTTTCAACCTTTTGTGTAACGGAATAAACTATGCCAAATCTTTTACCCTAAGCACAAGATTTTCACGCAGTGTTTATTTTATCCAACTATGAATGCACCCTCAGTAATTTTTGACCCTTTTCCTAAGTAAAATAAAAATAAAACTAAAAATAGAAATAAAAATTTTAAAATTTTGAACAAAAATTTAACTTAGACTTAAACTATACTTATGAAAATTTACAACCTATGCTAAACACTTAACAAAATATTTTTGATGAGTATAGTCAAAGAAAGGTTCAATCAGATAGCGGTGTCAGATACTCACTTTCAGTACTTAAACTTTCACACTTTGGAATTTTTAATTCCTTTGATTGTTTGGCGTGACATACCCATTTAGCCGATTGTTAGTATTTACCCCTTTAAACATGCTACATTTCGGAATATCCCTTGGCATTTTTATTTATCATGAAATTATCTTACGTGACTCAGACATAGACATACTTTTATGATCAAGGCATACAGACAAAGATTCTAACTTGTTGGTATTTGCAAACTTTCTTTAAAAGACAAACATCGAACACAGGTCTGTATTTTCATACAACAAAGTGTCTTAGTTTGACTTAAGGTTTATTTTTAAAGCTAGCAAGACAGCGGTGATAGGTCTGTACCGACGTACAACAAAGCGACTTATCTTGCTAACCCGAATCAAAACAGAGGCAATAGGTTTGTACTTACGTACAACAGAGTTACATGTTCTTGACTCTCAATTTTGTAAAATTTTTCTATTCTTTCCATTTTAAGATGTATTTGATGTTGCTATACATCCCCAGAAAGTTTGCATACCTCATTTAGACTCAAAGTTTGTATGTCTTGTACATAAAAATTAAGACCGATTGGTCATACATCTAAATTAGGGACACGTTTGACTTTTTCTTGAATATTTTATTAGCCTTGGAACTCCCTATATGTATTATGCTTACCAACACATCAAACTAAAATAAAGTATTACACTTGGAATTTTAGGTGCATTATGTGTGAAAGCCTAAACACTTAGAGTTTGTAACGACTGTGCTAATTTTCGTCACTTTGAACCTATGCATCTAAGACTTAACTCTTTTTCTGATATTCTCTTTTTTTTGTATTTTTATGATTTTCTTTCTTTTTTCTTTTGTTTTTCATAAGAAATAGCAATAAAAGAAGATAACCTACTAACTTACTAAAAATAGAAACTATCCTAAATTAGCAGACTTACTATAAAAAGAAAGAAATACTACAGCTATAAAAGGAAATAAACTACCACAAAGGTCAAATTACTCTGGGTTGCGCATTCCATTTAGTTGAATTAAATATTCAAACCGTGACTTATCAAAGGCTTTGGTAAATTAATAAGCATTATTATCGTCCGTTGCCACTTTTACCAATTTGATTAAGTTCTTTTCAGCACAATCACGAATAAAATGATGTCTTATGTCTATGTGCTTTGTTTTACTGTGTTTAACTGGATTATTAGTTATTGCGATAGTAGACTGGTTATCTATCCTAATAGGAGTTTGAGTGTAAGCCAAACCGTAATCCCGCAATTGTTGTTATATCCACAGAACCTGTGAGCAGCAACTACCAGCAGCAACATACTCGGCCTCGCACGTTGACACGGCTATCGACGTCTGTTTCTTCCATTGCCAGGAAACCAGTCTCCCTCCTAGAAATTGACAACCTCCAGTTGTTGATTTGCGCGTCAAGCTGCATCTTCCGTAGTCAGAATCCGTGAACGCCTCCAACTCTAGATCTCCCTCCGCGTGATACCAAAGTCCCAGCTTCGGTTTCGACTTGAGGTATCGTAGAATCCGCTTCACAGCTTTCATGTGCATCTCCTTTGGATTAGATTGAAACCTAGCACAAATACACACAGCAAACATGATGTCAGGTCTTGAAGCAGTTAAATACATAAGTGATCCAATCATGGCCCGATATAACGTCGGATCCACATCGGTATCACTTTCAGTACCCGGTCCGAGATTGTGATTCACTTGAATCGGCGTGCTGAAATGGGCAGTCAGTTTCGTTCCTTCCATCCCGAAGCGTTCCAATATGTCATAGACATACTTCGTCTGATGAATAAACATACCTTCCTTCTTCTGGTAAACTTGTAACCCCAAAAAGAAATTTAACTCTCCCATTGCACTCATCTCGAATTTCGACTTCATCACCTTCTCGAAATCTTTGCACATTTGTTCGTCTGATGGTCCAAAAATGATATCATCCACGTACACTTGTACCAAGATGAAGTGTTCTCCCATTCTCTTAACGAACAGCGTACTATCTATCCTACCCCTTTCAAACCCGTTCTCTAATAAATGGTTGGATAGAATCTCGTACCAAGCCCTTGGTGCTTGATGCAATCCATATAGAGCCTTATCTAAACGATATACTCTATCAGGATATTTTGGATCTGTAAATCCGGGCGGCTGTTCTACATACACCAGCTCCTTCACTTTCCCGTAGAGGAAAGCACTCTTAACGTCTAGTTGATATACCTTAAAGCCCTTGAAGGAAGCAAAAGCTAGAAACAACCTAATGGCTTCCAGCCTTGCTACTGGCGCAAACACCTCATTGTAATCGATTCCCTCCTCTTGGTTGAAACCCTTTACAACTAACCTAGCCTTGTTGCGAGTGACTATACCCCGATCGTCTTTTTTGCACTTAAAAACCCATTTGGTTCCTATTGCTATTTCCCCTCGAGGTAATGGAACTAACTCCCACACTTCTAGTTTCCTAAACTGAGAGAGTTCTTCCTGCATCGCTTCAACCCAGGAGTTATCCTTTAGTGCCATTTGCACATTTTTAGGCTCTACTTGCGAGATGAAACAAGAATAGAGACAGGTATGATATGCCTCAGAGTTGTTTATCATCGACAACAACACAGTGTTGTTATTTAAACTACTCCTAGTCCTCACATCCTCGTTAGGATTTCCTATGATGCTTTCTATAGGATGGTTCTTGTTGATCCTAGAGGTCTCTATCTCGTCAACTCTCAGATTATCTCCTAAGTTAGATCCTATTTCACCTAATGGGGGAACTTCCTCAGATTCCACATTTTCCTCCTCGTGGACATTTTCCTCAGAGTTGGAATTTGTTGCCTGAGTCTGGTTCTCAGTTGAAGGTGCTTCTGGATCAGCAACTTCTGGAGTTCCATCTTCAGTCGAAGTAGGCTCGGATGTGGATTGAAATGTAGTCCTCGGAAAGGTATGACCTTCGTCATTCAGATGTAACGTCGCCATGTCCTTTTTGATTGTACCTGCATTTTCATCCAAAGGAATGTTAAATGACTCAAATAATTTATCATAGTCAAATATCCATTCCGGTCCTGTTTGGGGTTCATGTGTATAACTTGTGACTTCAATGTTATACACAATTTCTAGTGTACCATTCGTTTTGTTAAAAACCCGTTTATTTGGTGAGTTCGGCACATAACCTAGGAAGTATCCTTCGTCAGCCTTTTCACCAAACTTAGGTTGATGTTTTGTTCGCAGTAAAGTACATGGTACCCCAAACGGTTCGAAGCCAGTTAAATTAGGTGGCCGTTTATTCAAAATTTCATAACAGGTTTTGTTCAAAGATTTGACAGTTAGGACCCGGTTTTAAAATATGACATGCGGTATTCACTGCCTCCCCCTAAAACATAGTAGGAAGCTTTGAATCCAAAAGCATAGTCCTAGCTGCCTCCATCAATATCCTGTTTTTACGTTCGGCCACCCCATTTTGTTGAGGCTCATATGGTGCACTAAATTGATGCACTATGCCCTTTGATAGGCAATATACACCAATTACAATGTTTTTAAATTCCGTTCCATTATCACTACGTAGTCTTTTAACCCGTGTTCCTTAGGAATTCTCTACTTGGTCTAAGAACCCGATGAGCTTGGAAGCCGTCTCGTCCTTCGTACCTAAAAAGAAAACACAAGAAAATCGTGAGTAATCGTCAGTGATAACCAAACAATACCAACTACCTCCTATACTCTTTTTGTTGATTGGTCCGAAGAGATCCATATGCAACAAGTCGAATGTAGAGGTTATGGAGTTCTGAGTCTTGGACTTGTGTGCCTTCTTATGTTGTTTGCCCTTCTTGCATGGTAGACACTTGTCCTCGAACTGAAAACTCTTCATAGGCACACCTTGCACCAACCCATTTTTCGTTATATAGTTCAATTTCCTTAGGTGCAAGTGTGCCATGCGTCTGTGCCACAACACTGATTCAGTCTCCGAAGCTTTTGACAGTAAGCAGATCGGACCCATCAAAGTTTCCGGCTTGTTCATATCGAGCATGTACAAGTCATTCTTCCTTGGTGCCCGCATCAATATCCATTCTTCAGGAATTATGAACCCCGGTTTTAGCACAAACGCTTCAGTGTCTGTGAACAACACTGAGTTCTTCTTGTCACAAATTTGAGATACACTAATAAGATTGTGAACCAGTTTATCAACGTGATAAACTTGATCCAACTTGATCGTCCCATTAGTGACCACTCCGGTACCCGTGATGTTTCCTCCCTTGTTTCCCGCGAATATACAAATCCCCGATTCCCACCCTTGAAGTCTGTAAGGAGACTTCTTTCCCCTGTCATGTGCCTGGAGCATCCACTGTCGACGAAGCATTTGTTGTTTGGACCTCTGGTGATCTCCTGCACATGAAAGAAAATAGGTTAGTTATCACGAGGAACCCAAGCCATAACTGACTTGGTTATACCATTCTCGTCCACATACTTAAACTCTTTCAAATACCCATCTCGCCTTTCAGGTGACTTGGGTCGTTAAACAGGAGTTTGTTGTGGTGCCGAGTGACGTAAATTCACTCTTTGCCTTTGAGTAGGCATTTGTTGTGGAGCTCTTGAATAATTCCGATTATATTGCATTTCAGATTGTGATCCCTGAGCTCTAACCGGTGTGTGATGTCTAATAGGAGTGTGTGACCTAATTGGAGTGTATGCTCTGCTAGGTGTTGTGCTCCTATATTGTTGTTGAGGTCCAGACCTAGATTGATTTACGACTCGATTCGGTGAATTAGTCCTAACCACTTCCTTTGGTCCAACCTTTACCGGTATTTGTTTCACAACTTGTTTTGGTGTAGCCTGCACAGTTTTCTCGGTACTCTGAGAACTACTTGTGCTTGCCACACTTGTTGAGGGCTTAACTAGTATTGGCTTCCCTGTCTTAGGTGTAACTTCAGTTTTCCTAAGCGGATAGTTAGAAGCAACATGCCCCTTTTCATGACATCTAAAGCAGGATATCTTGTCAATGGACTTCTTGTGTGTTCCCTTAGACTTAGGTGTCTCACTTGTGTCCTGGTCTTTTTGAACATCTATTGCGACTGGTTCATCGTCCTGGTCATTAAAATCAAATTTATGTTTTCCTGCAGGTGTTTCACTGGAGGAAGACACAAATTTGACTTTCTTAACCTTGACGGTTGTATCAGTCACCTTAGGTGTATTTTCTTTTATAGGCTCAGATATAGGTGCAGGTATGTCCTCTAAGTCTACTGATTTCTCAGTTTTCTCCTGAGGTTGAGGCACATAGTTTGCATTAAAAAGTGGAGGAATCTCATGAAATCCTAGACCTACAGGCTTTTTAGATTGGCGTTGAGCATCTAAAACTTTCCCTAGGTTCAGACTTGAATTCCTAAACTTTTCTAGCTTACTATTCGCCTCGACTACCTTCACCTTAGTTTCAGCTAGCTCTATATAAGGTCTACGACTGCAAGATCTATCTAGACGCGGATCCGTGAACGAGTGCGGAATCCTCGTTGACGGTTAGACGGACAACTCTCAACCAACGGAACACGGAGACTATTAGACGCTGAACGAACGACACACGAACGATCCTACGAACTAATTCTCTCCGAAACGGCACTCACCTAGCTGATAAACTCGAGATCGCCCTTTGCTTAATCCCTCACGAATTCTGCAAAAAGTCTCTTAATGATTCGAGTCTATCCCTAATTATAGACCCCGATTCGAGTCTGATGTGGGCCAAACTCGAATCTGGCCCAAGGCCCATTCGAGTCTGTCCATATTGACATCCTCGAATCTAGCCCATTCGAATCTAAGGTCTCATTCGAGTCTATCTCAGATTCGAATGTATTCCCTTAAGTAATTCGAATCTAGCCAAAAACACTTAAACTCTTAAGTGATGAAACTTATGTTTTACTTATGCTTGAGTTAATCTTTGACCTTTATGTTTGAACTTCTTGTAATATGTTACATCAAGTTCAAACACACAATCAATAACAGATAAACACATATAAACATATATATCAAAACACTTGTTAATACTCAGAATATTACTTAAACCATAATGCAGATCGATTAGACTGCTATCGTCACACAGGGTGTACCAACAGACTCCCCCTTGACGATAGCTTCTAATTATTTACATTACATCAAATTTAAGTACTAGAGCTATATATACTACTACCTGCATATAATCCAGCATCTATACAAACTTTTACTACCTTTTGGAACTTCCTGGCTTCAGATCTCCATGGTTCAGTAAAGAAGATAGGCTGATCATGAAGCTTCTTCAGGTTGTCCTTTGATAGGTTTATCAAATGCAGTGGATCATATACCTTCAAAATGACCTGCTCGTCTTGATCCTCCATGATGGCTTCAGCAGTGTCAATCTCGAGGTACCACCATTTCATGTTGCTCAAAACGTTCTGTGGCATCGATTTCATTGGTACTTTCTTTAGACACCTCACAGGTTTGTATTCCATCCTGGCCCATGGCCTACCTGTATGAGGATCTATTCTCGACTGATCCTCGACCCTCTTTCCGGTCCTTGGCTTGAGTCGCTCAAACTTTCCTGATCTTCCTTCTTTCCTTATAATTCTTGCCACAACCTCAGCGTACTGGTATTCACCTATATTAATTAATTCTTTCCATGCAAGCTCCTTTACTTCAATCTTGGGCAATGAGTTAAATGCTTTTAGTGTTCGCCTCAAGTATTGTAGTCCATCTCTTCTTTTCAAGATAAATAGCTGCAGTTCTTTGTCAAAGAACCAGCTTATAATGCCTCCTGAGAAGTTTCCAGCACCTGGAACTCTCATTTTCTTCTTCATCTTCAAACGATCTTTCCTTTCCTCTTTCTTGAACCAAAGATTTATCAAGTCAGTTCTAGATGGCTCCTTCTCGGCCTCTTCAAGTTCTTTGTCCTCGACTGAGGCTACCTTGATATAGTCAATGTCAATCACATTATGATTTTTTCCTTCATATAGCTCCGTGACAGGTTGTGAATTGATAATAACCTCATTGACTTGATCGTCTTCATCATCCAACACTTCATCGTCTGATTTCCAGTCCACAACCTCCTCTGGAATAAATTCTCCTTCTTCTAACTCTTCTTCTTCATCGTCAAAATCCATAAGCTCTTCCTCTATGTCCTTCAGTGCATTAATCATGTCACTGTCCAGAACCCTCGAGGAACCTGCTTCTTTTCCAGATCCTCCTACTTCTCCTTCTGTACTTGGCTCCCCCTGAATTTGTGTAACTTGAACTGCAGGAAAATCTACAGACTCAATCTCATTATTCGCACCGGGATCATCGCCTTCATTATCATCATCTCTTCTCTGTACCTCCTGATCCTTACAACTCGTCTCCCCCTGAGTTTGTAGATTTTTCATAAGTTGCTCTAGGAGGGACCTCATTGCTCGGATTTCTGAAGATTGATCAGCTACGAAAGATTTTAGCTCCGTGTTTTCGTCTCTGACACTTTCCACAATCTTTCGCAACTCTGCATTCTCCTTATCCAGATTTGAGTTATGCTCCTGGAGTTCACCTACAGCTTTGGTAAGAGTTATGATTTGAACGTGCTGAAAGTCAACACGACTCTTGAGTTGCATGAATCGTTGATTTTCGGTATATGCAGCTGACGTAGAAGGAATGGACTGAATGGGAGATGGGATAAAAGGTGATGGAATGTATGGTTCATGCTGCTGAGGTGGCGGTGATGGTGGAGCTGTGACTTGTGGTTGGGTTTGAGTTTGAGGCTGAGGTTGTGCATCGGACGCTGATGAAGTCCCCTGCATGAACCTGTGACGTTTGGCCCTTTGCCTTGTCACCAACTGAGCAACCTCCTCTTCTTCAAAATCAGACTCCTCCAATTCCCTGTCAACGCGCCTCCTCGAACCACCTTCATTTACAATCAATCTCGAACCATAAGTTCCAATTTGAATATCAGGAACTGCAGCTGCTGGAACTTCCTGTGATTCTGATTCTGATTCTGAAGATGTTAATCCGTCATCTGCCCCTTCTGGCTCGTATTCCTCCACATCTCTAAAAATATCATCTTCATCTGCTGGTGGACTAAGCAGCTCACCAACCAATGCTGCTGCAACATCTTCATTGGCATGAGGCCCTGCCTCCCAAATTTCATTAAGCGTCTGGCTTAGCTGTTCAGCTTCTCTCGCAACATTGGAGGGCCCAGCTTCTTGAATATTTGAGGGCCCGGCTTCTGTAACTTCTGGTTGCTGGCTTGTCGAAGGCCTGGTTGCCGGAATTTGACTCGCTGCTGGTCTCTGTCGGCGTCTTGGATCACGTGGCCGAGCACGAGGCTGTTGTTGCTGTTGTTGTTGCTGTTGACGTTGTTGCTGTTGTTGTTGTTGTGGAAACTCAACGACCCCTGCCCAGTTGGCATCTTCCGGGGCTTGAAAATCCCTATTCACAATAGCTCCGAACAATGGACGAGCAACAAGAACAGCCAATCTTCCTCGGTGTGAGGAACAATAAGCAAAAATCCTTTTGTCCAGGATGGCAACACTCTGAAAGTCATTTGTTATT
>JAANYP010004432.1:0-20302 GCA_020465985.1 Centrapalus pauciflorus
GTTCGATTCTACAGACACTTCTAGGTATAATCAACCAGATTGTACAAGATTTGTGTAGTTTTATACACAATTTTAAGCTAAAACATCAACTTTTGAAGTTTTATGGGTCAAAATAGGGTTTTTGCTAAATAACTAAGTTTGGACCTATAAAAGATCAAATTAAAGACATAAATCAATGATTAGAACCTAGTTGAACTAATGTATGTGATTTACCAAGTTCAAAAAGGTTAAAATCTTGGGTTTTTGTTGAAAAATAAACCGTCGGGGCTTCGAGTCTATTCCAGGACCTTCGAATCTATTCATGGGTTTCTCGAATCTGTCATTAGATTCGAGATGACCATGATATTCGAATCTGTCCATTAGACTCGAAAAGGGACTCTTCGAATCTGTCCATTACACTCGAATATGGACACTTCGAATCTGTTACCTTCGAATCTGTACTTTATTTACTTTGTTTAATTTAAATTTTATTAAACTTGTGGAAATTTAATTGTGTTAGATTTTGTATTTAATCAAGTACAAAATAAAACAAATTTTGAATTTAAACAAGTTTATTGATTTTTAATGAGTCTAATAGTTTTATTTATTGTGCAGATATGGCAGTTCGCGCTTTTGTCCCGAAGCATAATATGGTCCTTAATCCAGATAATAATATCCCTGAGGCGCAGGGTTTTCGCGAAGTTTTAGATTTCCTAGCTGAGTCTAGGATTAGCTATGCTTTGTATCATAACATTCCAATTGTAATTTCATATGTACGCCAGTTTTATGATCATTTACAGGTGGACTGTACTGTCACCCCGACAGTTATCAGAACCAGAATCGCTGGCCAACCTCTAGTCTTCTCAGCAGATACGTTGCGCCAAGTGCTACAGTTGGGTTCACAGGAACAAGAAGACGGGCCTATAGACTTTCCATTGAGTATTAGGCAAGCCGCGTTTCTGAGAATGGGCTATAGTCTGGACGTTACGAAATCATCTTATATGAAAAGTGGATTAATAGGGCAGTGGCGATTTCTGGTCCACGTGTTCATGGTTTGTTTTGCGCCAAAGAAGGCTGGTTTTGATTACATCGTCTCAAAGATCCAATCAGGGGTGATTGCGATGGTGTATAATAGGAAGTTCAGCTTCTCGCAGTTGTTTTTCTCGGAATTCATCCATCAGATTACAGCTCCTGACAGAGAAAGATTCCTTCTGTATCCAAGATTTGTGATGATGTTGATAAGGCACTTCTTGCCGAATTTGCCACAATCAGATGATTCCCTGAGCGTGAATATTATGGATAAGCGCATCTTTTCTGATTGTTCCTCACATCGAGGAAGGTTAGCGGTTCCGGTGGCGCGTCCATTATTTGGAGCAATTGTAGACAGGGAATTTCAAGCCCCAGGTGATGCCAACTGGGCAGGGGTAGTTGATATTCAACCGCAGCAACAGCAACAGCAACAACAACAGCAACCGCAACGCCAACAACAGCCGCGTGCTAGGCCGCGTGATCCACGACGCCAACAGCAACAACCTGCTAGTCAAATTCAGGCATCCAGGCCTTCAACAAGTGAATAACCACAGGCACAAGAAGCAGGGACTTCAGGTGCAGTCCCCGAATCTGAACAAATTGCTCAGACCTTGGAGGAAATATGGTCTTCTGGTCCTAATGCAAATGAAGATGTGGCAGCAGCATTAGTGGGTGAGCTGCTTAGTCCGCCTGGAGATGAAGATGATATATTTCGTGATGTTGACGAATACGAACCAGAAAGGGCAGATGACGCATTAATATCTTCAGAATCCGAATCAGATTCAGAGGAAGTTCCTGCAGCTGCAGTTCCTGAAGTTCAAATTGGAACTTATGGTTCGCGATTGATTGTCAATGAAGGTGGTTCGAGGAGGCGAGAGGCCAGGGAATCGAAGGAGTCAGATTTTGAAGAAGATGAGACTGCTCAGTTGGTGACAAGGCAACGGGCCAAACGTCACAGGTTTATGCAGGGGACTTCATCAGAGTCCGATGCACAACCTCAGCCTCAAACCCAAACCCAACCCCAAGTTACAACTCCACCATCACCGCCACCTCAGCAACATGAACCCTACATTCCCGAACCATTCAATCCTGCTCCCATGCAGTCCATCCCTTCTACATCAGCAGCCTATACCGACAATCAACGAATCATGCAACTCAAGAGTCGTGTCGACTTTCAGAACGTTCAAATCATAACTCTCACAAAAGCAGTCGGTGAACTCCAAGAGCATAACTCTAATCTTGATAAGGAGAATGCAGAACTGAGAAAGATTGTTGAAAGTGTTAGAGACGAAAACACGGAGATTAAATCGTTTGTTGCTGATCAATCGTCTGAAATCCGAGCAATGCGGTCCCTCCTAGAGCAACTTATGAAAAATCTACAAACTCAGGGGGAGACGAGTTGTAAAGATCAGGAAGTACAGCGAAAAGATGATGATAATGAAGGCAATTGTAAGGTCTACGACTGCAAGATCTATCTAGACGCGGATCCGTGAACGAGTGCGGAATCCTCGTTGACGGTTAGACGGACAACTCTCAACCAACGGAAACACGGAGACTATTAGACGCTGAACGAACGACACACGAACGATCCTACGTACTAATTCTCTCCGAAACGGGACTCACCTAGCTGATAAACTCGAGATCGCCTATTGCTTAATTCCTCACGAATTCTGCCAAAGGTCCCTTAATGATTCGAGTCTATCCCTAATTATAGACCCTGATTCGAGTCTGTTGTGGGCCAACCTCGAATCTGGCCCAAGGCCCATTCGAGTCTGTCCATATTGACATCCTCGAATCTACCCCATTCGAATCTAAGGCTAGACTCGAATCTATCACAGATTCGAATCCCAAGCCTTAAACAATCCGAATCTATGGCTACATTCGAATCTATCACAGATTCGAATGCCAAGACTTGTATTCTAGAATCACCTAAGAACTTGTCTTATCAATAACAAAACTAGACTGCTGTCGTCACACTGAATGTACCAACAGACTCCCCCTTGACGATAGCTTCTAGTTTTTGTTCATTGATCTTGATAGACTATTTGCTTTAATGACAATGAATGTCGAGATCACCCTTTCTCCTCGTTATCCATGACTGATGATTCTGAATCACTTCTCTAACTTAGTCCACGTTCCTTTGAACCACAGCGCTTCTAATATCTCTTAGACTAACCTCTTAAATCTGCAGTACGACCCTTTCTTCTGACAGTTTTTGCAAACACATCAGCCCAGAATTGTCTTCCTAGATTATACGGTCCTTCTAAGCTAAATCAATCACTTCTAACTTCAGAATATGATTCATCATTTAGAGCAGTCTTCTGCATCTCTAGATCTATCCCATTCTGATCATCATTCATAACACCTTCATCGAGTGATGCATTCATAACACTTCGGAAAAAGTTCTAAGTCATCTTCAATTACTCTGACAATGCTCCGGTCAGACCATGTCTTCAGTAACTTCAGTTGTCTCTGAATCCTTGTCTTTCCTATTGTCAGTAGCTACGATCACTGACTCCCCCTGAGGATCAGCAGTGAGAGCCAATATTTGAAAGATCTGCCAGCTCACTACTGTCTTGAAAGATCTGCCCGCTCACTATTCGAGCTATCTTCTTTGACTTATCTTTTTCGAAGGACAGCTTCTCTACGATTTCTCCACTCTCTACTATTTCTCCCCCTGAGATGGATGATCTTTCAACCAGATGCCAATATAGCCTCCAGATTTGCAATCTGCTGCTACTGATCAGTCTCTGTCTGATCCAACTTGGCATGAAGTTCACAAATCGCCTTTGTCAGTTGAAGAATCTGTAATTCTGTGAATAATTCAAGGCTAACACTGTATAGACTTAATCAACACATGAAACAAGTCATTAGATGTTAGTAGGACATTAAAATCATCATTCAACGATAAAGATAAAATGAAACTCTCCTACTTAAAGTTTTTGAAGGTTTATAGCGTAAACCAAACACAAGAACTTAGTTCGAGAGAAACTATCATTACCTTTGTTTAAATAGTCCCAACCTCGTAAGTTTTGAAAAACTTTGAACAATTTTCAACTTTTTCAACACTTAAATGAAAATTTTGAAAATCTTTGAATAAAATTCAACTTTTTCAACTTTTTCATGTAATGGAGGTTTACAACCTTTGCAGAACCAGTCACACTAAGCAACATATTTTCACGCAATATTTGTTTATTCAACCAATCATGCATCCTTAGAAACTTTGACCTTTATCCTACTGAAGATAAAAATAAAATAAAATAAAATTAATTTTAAACTTAAGCTACTCTAACCTACACTAAATAGTATATTTTTGGCGAGAATAGTCAAAGAAAGATTCAATCAGATAGCGGTGTCAGATACTCACTTTCAGTACTTAAACTTTCACACTTAGGAATTTTGGATTCCTTTGTTGTTTGGCGTGACATACTCGTTTAGCCGATTGTTGGTATTTACCCCTTTAAACATTCTACATTTCGAAATATCCCTTGGCCTTTTTATTTATCATGAAATTATCTTACGTGACTCAGACATAGACATACTTTTATGATCAAGGCACACAGACAAAAATTCTAACTTGTTGGTATTTGCAAACTTTCTTTAAAAGACAAACATCGGACACAGGTCTGTATTCTCATACAACAAAGTGTCTTAGTTCGACTTAAGGTTTATTTTTAAAGTTAGCAGATAGCGGTGACAGGTCTGTACTGACGTACAACAAAGCGACATGTCTGCTAACCCGAATCTAAACAGAGACAACAGGTCTGTACTTACGTACAACAGAGTTGCATGTTTTCGACTCTCAGTTTTACATGATATTTCTATTCTTTCCATTTTCAGATGTATTTGATGTTGCCATACATCCCCAGAAAGTTCGCATACCTCATTTAGACTCAATGTTTGTATGTCTTGTACATAAAAATTAAGACCGATTGGTCGTACATCTAGGTTAGTGACACGCTTGACTTTTTCTAGAATATTTTATTAGCCTTGAGATTCCCTATATGTATTATGCCTACCAACACATCAAACTAAATAAAGTATAACACTTAGAATTTAGTTGCATTATGTGTGAAAGCCTAAATACTTAGAGTCTGTAACGACGGTGCTAATTTTCGTCACTTTGAACCTATGCATCTAAGACTTAACTCAATTTTCTGATATTCTCTTCTTTTTGTATTTTTGTTTTGATTTTCATAAATAATAATAAGCTAATAAAGTAACTTACTAACTTACTATAAAAAGAAATAAAATAGCCTAAGGTCAAGTTACTTTGGATAACACATGCCATTCAGTTGAACTAACAACCCAAAGCATGAACTAACAAATGCTTTTGTGACTAGATTCGCATTGTTTATACAGACTGACACAACTGACACACCTTACATGTTTCCCTTATAACTTCTCACTTTGGTCTAAGGACCCAGAAAGCATACCTGGTGTTTCGTCCTTTGTACCCCTGTCCTGTATCAAGAGAAACCACTATCCATAAACCATTTGTCATTAGGATCTGTAGCTAACTCCTGCACACTAAACAAGAAAAGTTAGTTTTCACGGGGGACCCAAGCCATGACTGACTTGGTAATACCATCCTCATCGACAAACTTGAATTCTCTCAAATACCCATCTCTCCTTTCAGGTGACTTGGATTTTTGATTGAGTATCTGTTGTGAAGCTGAATGATTAACATCCATTTTCGACCTTTGTATTGGTCTTTTCGGTTCAGCCCTTGAATAATTTCTGTTATAGTACATTTCAGTCTCATAATTCCGGGCTCTACCTTGTGTCGTATGCTTATTAGGAGAATTAGACCTAACGAGAGTGTGACTCCTCTTAGGTGAATTTTTCCTAATAATGGTATGGGGGCCAGACATTGAGTGACTAGGAGATCTATTCGGGGAATTAATCCTAAGTCCGTCATTTTGTCTAAGAAACACCGATGATTGACAACTACCTATGCGTGACACCTCAACGGAGTTCTTCTCAGAAACTCGATGACTACTCCCGCTCGCATCACTAGGCATTGTTTGTAAGATTTGCTGCTCTTGTTTCCCTATGTTTAATGAAGACTCTGACTTTTTGTAGGGACAACCTGAAACAACATGTCCTTTCTCATGACACTTAAAGCAAGACATCTTGTCAATAGATTTCTTATAGGCACTCTTTGACCTAGGTGTCTTACTAATGCCCTGATTGTCTGTATCAACAGCTTGTTTTAACTCCCCTTTGTTAACATTGCTTACAGTATTTTCCTCTTCCAGGTTTGAATTACAACTAGACTGAACACACTGTACTGTTTGTCTAACCTGAGGAGTAATTGAAGATACTTCATAGGACTCAGTTACCTTGACTACCTCTGAGTTAACCATATCATTGGTCTCATCCTGAGCAGTAGGTACACGATTGCTATTGGCCTCATCAACCTTAGTACTAGACTCAGCTAATTCCTTATCTTTAAGAGAGATCTCTTTGGTCAGTGACTCTACATGCTCATAAAGTAGTTCATTCCTGACACTTTGTTCAATCAATTTGTCATTCAGAACTAGTAAATCTTGAGCATCATTTCTCAGTTTGGCCTGAAGATCTTCCTTAATGTCTAATAAATTAGCATTATCTGATTTTAAGGATTGAATTTGAGCAGTCATAGATGAATATGTTTCTAGTACTAAATTCAATTTATCATTCAAAGTAGTACATAAAGCACATAAATCATGAAAAGTAGAAGAGTTTAGAATTACCTGTTTCCGATCAGATTTGATATTGGCCATCTGAGCTGCAAACTCCAGCGTAGTTAGTTCCTCAGCAATAACCAGCACCAAAGGTTCTGAATCAGAAAACTGTGTATCCTCTTTCTCTTCCTCTTCTGCTCCCGTACTTCCAGTCTCTGTGACTTCAGCCATGAAGGCTCTAGCATTAGTCTCTGGATGTGTACTCCAATCATATGTGCCATCTAACTGTCTGTTAGACCCCACATTAGCAAGTAAACCAGCTACTGAACCCTGATTCCCTGATCTTTGATTCCCTGAACTGGCTAAATGCTGACGTCCTAAGTTCTGATGATTATCAATCTTAGGTCTTTGACACTCTCTCGCAAAGTGTCCCAACCCCTGACAGTTATAACATCTAACTTTTGACTTATCGAATCCTACATTGTTCACACTCAGACTTCTTCCTGTTCTTTTCATGAACCTTTTCAATCTCTGTGTGACCATAGCCAATTGCCATTGTAGGTCCATTTGTTCCAAGTCATCCGGATCCACCTGATCATAATCTTCTTCCCATAAAGCTGGATCAATTATTTTCCCTTGAATACAATTCCCCGTAAGCCGCTACAAACGATGCTAGAAGCTTCAGTTGCTCCTCTGCAGTTTTAGCACTCATTGGCATTTTTGTGTATCCCTGAGACGATGATCCTGAAGTAGATGCTTGTGGCTGCTCATCCGGTCCACTAAACCCTATGAAAGCTCTACATTGTGCTTCCTCTGGCTCAGCTGGTGACGCAGTTTCTCCTGTGAAAAACGCTGTAGCTGTCTTTATATCAGCTGTCAATGAAGGTGTTGATTTTCCGAAATACATTGCCGGATTTTGGACTTGTTCATAATCCGTTTCAGCCTTCAATAACTCGAAATGATACGCCCTCAGCGTTCCCACTACATCTTCCAACGATTGAGTATAGTACTTATCCTCATCAAGCTTAATCATAGCCACATACATCGCCCATTTGGCGGGTAAGGCATCCAAAAGCTTGTTAGTCTTTTCTGTGTCGCTATACTCAATGTCGTGACTTTCAAGCTCTGTTAATAGATGATAAAACCGAGTGATAGTATCATTCAATTGTTCATCCTTTAACGCCTTGAAGATGGCGAACTGTTGTTTTAACAGCTCTGTACGCTTTCTCCTAACCCGAGGATTTCCCTCACACCTTTTCTCAAGCGACTCCCAAAGTTCTTTTGATGTCCTCTGAGTCCGGAATGTGTGTAGAATATCTTGCGGTAACGCCATTCGGATTAAAGAAAAAGCTTTGTTTTCGGCTTCAAATACTTTCTTGTCATCCTCTTTCATCATCTGGTATGACAAGACCTTTTGACGGCCTTCAACTTCAGATACTGGCGGAATGTACCCTTCATCTATGCACACCCACATGCGCATATCATTGAATCGTACAAAATCTGTAAATCGATCCTTCCACCAGTAATAGTCCTCAACTTTCATCAGCTTTGGCGGTGCATTTGCCTTCCCAACTTCGTGATCCATCTCAAGGAATTTCTGAAGGTTTGACATCTTTTCTGAAAGAAATTGAATTTGAACTTAATTAATTTAATTCGAAACTGATTTAGACTAACTTATTCGAATCTAG
Source organism: Centrapalus pauciflorus (assembly GCA_020465985.1). Lineage (NCBI taxonomy): Eukaryota > Viridiplantae > Streptophyta > Magnoliopsida > Asterales > Asteraceae > Centrapalus > Centrapalus pauciflorus. Next base: position 8,366 of record JAANYP010004432.1, read on the forward strand.
ATAGATTCGAAACTAATTAATATTAAATCTGTTGAGATTAAATTCGATTAAGTCTTAAAAGTCAATTAGATTCGAAATTATGTCAGATTCGAAGAACTCCTTATATTCGAAGTTATGTCAGATTCGAAGAACTCCTTAGATTCGAAGATCCTTAGAATCGAAGGCACAGCAGAGTCGAATGTCAGCATATTCGAAGCACAGAATCGAAACAGTAACAAACTCGAAACAATATAGACTCGAGATCCAATTCGAATGAAGTAACAGATTCGAAACAAGGTAGACTCGAAACTCTCTGAAATTGACTCGAAAGGAGCGTATTTAGGTTAAACTCGAAAATAAAGTAAAACCCTAATTACCCCTATAGATTCGAGCGCCGCAAACTCGAAAAACGGCTAACACGTTGATTTTTTGACGTTTTACAGATTAAACCACTATTTTTCAAACGAAAAATAATGATTTCGATCAAAAACGTGAAAAACAACAAAGTGTTTCCCGAATATGAATTTGCTAAGCTCAAAAACACGTTTTTGAGAGCAAAACCGTCCAACTAGCGTCAAGAAACCTAGAATGTATCTGATGAACACGAAGAACACCAAGAACACTCCGTAGGCTCTGATACCACTTGTAAGGTCTACGACTGCAAGATCTATCTAGACGCGGATCCGTGAACGAGTGCGGAATCCTCGTTGACGGTTAGACGGACAACTCTCAACGAACGGAAACACGGAGACTATTAGACGCTGAACGAACGACACACGAACGATCCTACGTACTAATTCTCTCCGAAACGGCACTCACCTAGCTGATAAACTCGAGATCGCCTCTTGCTTAATTCCTCACGAATTCTGCAAAAAGTCCCTTAATGATTCGAGTCTATCCCTAATTATAGACCATGATTCGAGTCTGTTGTGGGCCAACCTCGAATCTGGCCCAAGGCCCATTCGAGTCTGTCCATATTGACATCCTCGAATCTACCCCATTCGAATCTAAGGCTAGACTCGAATCTATCACAGATTCGAATCCCAAGCCTTAAACAATTCGAATCTATGGCTACATTCGAATCTATCACAGATTCGAATGCCAAGACTTGTATTCTAGAATCACCTAAGAACTTGTCTTATCAATAACAAAACTAGACTGCTGTCGTCACACTGAATGTACCAACAGCAATGATCCCGGTGCGAATAAAGAGATTGAGTTTGTAGATTTTCCTGCAGCTCAAGTTATACAAGTTCAGGGGGAGCCTAGTCAAGGCGAAGGAGAAAGGGGTGAAGCTAGTTCATCTAAACAGCCTTCAGACTTTGAGATCAGTGAGATGATTGAAGCACTCATGGATCTCGATGATGATCCACTGGATGGAGGTTTTGATTATGAAGATGAACAGCTTGAAGAAGGAGAGTTTATTCCGGAAGAGATAGTAGATTGGCAACCTGAAGATGAAGTAGTAGCTGATGAGGATGATGAAGCTGACGAAATAGTTGTACAGCAGAATCCTATCACTGACACTTATATGATAGATGGAAATAGAATTGTCGATGTTGACATAGTGAATGCTGCCTTGAATCCTAAGTCATCGACTGAAGAACCAGCAAGAGAGCTAAGTAACGAAGAAAAAAGGAAGCTATGGTTAAGAGCCGAAGAGAAAGAGTTAGCAATTAGGAGATCAATGAAAGTGCCTGGTACAGGGAAGCTATCTGAGCGAATCTTAAGTTGGTTCTTTGACAGAGATCTTCAACTTTTTATAATTAAAAGAAAAGACGAGCTTCAGTACATAAGGCGAACATTGAAAGCATTCAACACCCTTCCAAAGATTGAAATCACAGCGCTTGCATGGAAAGATCTGATAAATATTGGTGATGATCCTTATGCGAATGTAATTGAAAGAATAATAAGAAAGGAGGGGAGATCTAGGAAGTTTGAACGGTTGAGTCCAAGGGTCGAAAGAAGAGTCGAGGATAAGTCACGTATAGATCCTCTTACAGGCCGACCTTGGATGAGGATTCAGTACAAACCAGTGAAATGCCTGAGGAAGGTACCTCTGAAGAAAATGCCACAGAATGTTTTGCGAAATCTACATTGGTGGTATGCTGATACAGAGACCGGGGAAGCAGTCATGGAAGATTTTGAAGAAAAGGTCATCCTTAGAGTCTATGACCCGCTTCACCTGGTGAACCTATCTAAAGAAGACCTGCAGATTTTGTATAACTGTAAGATTTTCAGTGACGCACATATGGATACTGAGGCTAGTAAGTATGAAAATGTGGTCAAGGTTTGCGTCGAGAAAGGTCTGTATGCTGGTAGTGTTTTGAATCAATAATAAACCATGTTCTTAAATCAAATGTGTGAATTATTAGAAGCTATCGTCAAGGGGGAGTCTGTTGGTACATCCCGTGTGACGATAGCAGTCTAAGTTGTCTTACATTGTGATTTAGCATATGTTTGTTATATATATATTATGTATGATTGATGATTATCAGTGTTTGTATGTTTGAACTTGATGTAAAGTATTACAAGAAGTTCAAACATAAAGTTCAAAGATAAAATCAGTCATAAGGTAATATCATAAGTTTCAAACACTTAGTTGTATATGTCAAAGGCTAGATTCGAATTGCATAAGAGGATACATTCGAATCTGTGATAGATTCGAATGAGACCTTAGATTCGAATATAGGATAGATTCGAGACTGTCATGTTGGACAGACTCGAATGGGCCTTGGGCCAGATTCGAGTTTGACCCACATCAGATTCGAATCTGGGTCTATAATTAGGGATAGACTCGAATGATTAGAGGACTTTTTGCAGAATTCGTGAGGAATTAAGCAAGAGGCGATCTCGAGTTTATCAGCTAGGTGAGTGCCGTTTCGGAGAGAATTAGTACGTAGGATCGTTCGTGTGTCGTTCGTTCAGCGTCTAATAGTCTCCGTGTTCCGTTGGTTGAGAGTTGTCCGTCTAACCGTCAACGAGGATTCCGCACTCGTTCACGGATCCGCGTCTAGATAGATCTTGCAGTGGTAGACCTTACATGGAGCTTGTGAGAAAGAAAAGATGAAACGATCATCTCACAAACCAAAGCCCGAACCATCAACAAAAAGAGTATCGGAGTTACTTCACATGGATTTATGTGGACCGATGCGGACTCAAAGCATTAACGGGAAACGATATGTGTTGGTTATCGTTGATGACTATTCATGATATACCTGGGTCAGGTTCTTGCGTTCCATGGACGAGACAACTCAAGAAATCATAGATTTTATCAAGAGTGTCGAGACCCAACAGCAGCTGTCAGTGCAATCAATCAGATCCGATAATGGCACGGAGTTCAAGAACTCGGTAGTTGAGGGCTTCCTTCGATCCAAAGGTATTCAACATCAATATTCTGCTGCTCGAACGCCTCAACAAAATGGGGTCGTGGGAAGGCGTAACCGTACGCTTGTGGAAGCCGCTCGTACAATGCTCACATACTCGAAGCTACCTCCGTTCTTGTGGGCCGAAGCCGTATCAACAGCCTGCAATACACAAAAGCGCTCCATTATCTATTAGCGCTTTAACAAAACTCCTTACCAACTCTTTTTAAATAAAGTGTCATTTATCAAGTACTTACGCGTATTTGGTTGCAAATGCTATGTGCTGAACGACAAAGACAACCTCGGGAAGTTTAATGAAAAGGCGGATGAAGCGATCTTCATTGGATACTCATCCAACTCGAAGGCGTATCGCGCATTCAATACCCGAACCAAAACAGTCAATGAAAGTGTGCATGTCACATTTGATGAGTTGGCTGAACTGGCACCCGAAGTTGATCCATCAGGACCTCGCATTACTCAAATGCCTGGAGACTCTTCTAATAACCCCATTTTTTTTTCTTTTTCTGATTTGGTTAATTTGTTTGATCCTTTTTATGTTGAGTTTTTCGGTCCTAACGCTAATGTGTCTAATGTTGTCAATAATGTAGGTAATCCTTCCAGTTCAACTGCGCCTCAAAGTTTCTCCGCTCCATCTTCATCCACATCATACCCTCATCTATCTACATCATCCACTGATACATCCGCAGTTGAATCTACTCCTATAATACCCTCACATATAATACCAACCATCCTTCCTTCACCTGAACACTCGGAAATCGAACCATAACCAGTGGTACCATCATTTGAAACCATTGACCATGAATCTTCATCCATCCCCACGTTAACCACTGAGGTTCCACCCCGAGCACCCCTTCCACACGAGATTAAATGGACCCGAAGTCACCCAACAAATCAAATCATTGGTGATGTTTCAACAGGAGTCCAAACTCGTAGGGCGTCTGCTAATGAATGCCTCTTCGCATCATTCCTTAGTATGATAGAGCCCGCTCGTGTGGATGAAGCCCTAACCTATCCAGATTGGATAGTTGCAATGCAAGAGGAACACAACCAGTTTGAACATCTAAGAGTATGGCGGTTAGTTCCCAAACCAAAAGACCGTACAGTGATCGGAACAAAGTGGTTTTTTAAAAACAAACGAGATGAGAACGACATTGTGATAAGGAATAAAGCAAGACTTGTTGCCAAAGGCTACCGACAACAAGAAGGGATAGATTATGACGAGACCTTCGCTCCAGTTGCACGGATCGAAGCAATCAGAATCTTCTTGGCGTACGCGGCACACAAAGATTTCAAAGTGTACCAGATGGACGTCAAGATTGCCTTTCTAAACGGTGAACTTAACGAGGAGGTGTATGTTGAACAACCACAAGGCTTTGTTGACGCACATAAACCTGACCATGTTTATGTGCTAGATAAAGCCCTCTATGGTTTAAAACAAGCACCTCGAGCATGGTATGATAGTCTCTCTAATTTCCTTATTTCTGCCGGTTTCTGTAAAGGTGTGGTGGACACAACTCTGTTCACTAAAAGGGAAGGCCCACATATAATGCTAGTACAGATATATGTCGATGACATTATATTTGGATCTACTGATAGTAATTTTTGTAAGGATTTTTCAGCCCTAATGGAGTCCAGGTTCGAGATGAGTATGATGGGGGAAATGAACTTTTTCCTCGGATTACAAGTCAAACAACTTGAGGATGGGATTTTTGTGAACAAGTCGAAATATACTCTTGACATTCTCAAGAAGTATAAGTTAGACTCTTGCACGAGTATTGCAACTCCCATGGCCTCCAACTGTAAGTTAGACACCGATCCTTCTGGAAAAAAGTGTCGATAATTCAACTTACAGAGGGATGATAGGATCCTTACTGTATTTGACTGCTAGTAGGCCGGATATAATGTTTTCAACATGTCTTTGTGCTAGATTTCAGGCCGACCCAAAAGAATTACACATAACTGCGGTAAAACGCATTTTTCGTTATCTTAAGGGTACACCCGATCTTGGTCTATGGTATCCAAAGGGAACCGATTTCGATCTTACCGCTTTTTCAGATGCTGATTTTGCAGGTTGTAGAGTTGACAGAAAAAGCACGTCGGGAGGATATACAGTTCTTGGGAGATAGACCGGTGAGTTGGTCTTCCAAAAAGCAGAACTGTGTTTACACATCCACAGCTGAGGCTGAGTATGTAGCAGTTGCAAGCTGTTGCTCTCAAGTGCTGTGGATGAGAACACAATTACGCGATTATGGATTCTCACTCACCAATATCCCAATTTACTGTGATTCTCGAAGTGCAATTGTCATCTCTTGCAATCCCGTGCAACACTCTCGAACGAAACACATAGATATCAGGTATCATTTTATTAAAGATCACGTAGAAAAGGGAACCACTGAGTTGTATTTTGTTGGCACAGAATATCAACTTGCGGATATATTTACTAAAACTTTAGACGAACCTCGTTTTCAGTTTTTAGTATCCCATATCGGCATGTTGAATCCGCCTTCCAATTAAATATCAGATATTGTCTTAATTAAGTCTATTTCAGTCTATCATGATTGAAATTCCTTTATTCTAGAAAATATCTGTTATTTAAATTTAAGGATTGTGTCACAAAACTCAAACTCAATATTTCCTTATCTGTGTACATTTTTAATAATTAATGATCCTGACAAATTGTTGTGTGAATTGTTCATCACGGAGTGGGACGCAAACATTATCCAGGTTTGTCTGTATTTTTAAGGCTAAAAAGGGTTCACGAGCTTAATCTGAAAAAGACAAAAGGAAAGGAACAGATATCTATTTGAGGGGGAGTATAGTTAGGATTTTAAGGTTTATAATTCTTTGTTTCTTTTTAATGTTTGTAGTTAAATTTCAAACTTTAAGATGGTCATATTTTCATTTAATTTTCAGTTTAACTTAATAGGTCAGAAAATCACAAAAAGATTTTAATTGTTCAAATTTATCAAAAAGCCAAAAACATTTTAGTTTATTTTATGTTAGTTTAGTTCATTTTATCTTAACTTGCAAGATCAAAGAAAATACCAAAAATATTTTATTTTGTAGTTTCATGGAAAAATTAAAGAAGATTTAATAACATTGGGCCTAATTTTTTATTATTAAAAATCTTTTTTGTTTATTTTCTTACAAAAGCCCAACTTTTTATTTGTGTGTGTGTGTTAAGTAAAGAATCCGACGGCCCATCTTCACTCTTTGGCGCGGATCTATCCTACCCGACCCGACCCGGCTGGCTTTAAATACCTGCGGGTCAACGGTTAGCACCCACATTTCTCAAATATCTTCATCTTCAAGCAACTTCATTCTTCTCTCTTTCTCTCGTCGCCTTCACCCACCGCCGAACCACCATTAAAGCTCATCCAAGCTTTTGGAACATCGATTTTCTTCGTTTTTCTTACTGCATTAACCTTCGGCATCATCAGGTAACATATTTCTAACTTTATTTCAGTATTTAACTTCATATTTTGATTGTTTGATTATCAAAAATTTATTAGTTTTTTACTTTCGGTTTTTGCTATTTTTGGGTACTTTAATGTGTTATTTTTACTTAGTTGTAGTTAGATAAAATGTTCTTTATGTGTTTTTAGAGAAAAATTTTTAGAAATGATGGGTTTTTTTTTTTTCAAACAAAAATACTACCTTTTTTTTTTGTTTTCAAAAATACTATATGTGGGGTTGGGAACACCGAACGGTAGGCAACCGAAATTTCAAATTTTTGAACACCATTCGTTGTTCAAAAGACCGAATGCAGGTATGGCAGGTTTTGACCACTTTTGACCACCTTTTTTCAGAAAATTTTGTCTTGTGCGGTTGTCACAAGACCGAATGGCAGGTTTCAGCTTTTGACCACCTTTATCAGAAATATTTGTCTTCTGCGGTTGTCACAAGACCGAATGGCAGGAGTTTTCAGACTCACCCTCAGAACCCGTGAACCCTCTATAATATTCCAAGACCCGTGAACTCCCCCCCCCCCCCCCTCCAAGGCTCTATATAATTCATCAAAACTAATATAACTCAACTCAAAATCTCTCAATCTCTCAATCTCTCGATCTCTCAATCTGTATTTAAATCTCTCAATCTTTATATTTTTAAACAGTTGTTTAAATTTTTACAATGGCCCAAGAACAAATATTTGCTGGTCCAATTAATGGCGAATTATTGTTTTTTAAAGAAGAACATCGGGCGTTCGAGTTATTTCAATTAAACGAGAACGATCCCGAACAAAACAAAAAACTTGGCACGCCATTGGAAGTTCGTCGTGGCGATGGAAAATTATGGAAACATCTAAAAGAGCATCCGATACCGGGGAATGTTATGACAATTATCGAAGATGCGGGTTTTCGTGGAATTTTTGAATGCGGAAACCATAAAATTGACTGGCACTTGATCACTGCTCTTGTAGAGAGATGGCGGCCGGAGACCCATACATTTCATCTTCCTATGGGCGAGGCTACTGTTACTCTGGAAGATGTACAAGTGTTATGGGGATTGCCAGTGGATGGAGATGTGGTCACTGGTGCTGATCTTAAACTTACTTCCCAGGAAGTTAACGAGATGTGTCTAGCTTATCTTGGTTTCATGCCGATGGAGAACCAAGTATCTGGGTTGTATGTGAAGATGACCGCTTTAATGACCGAAATCCAACAAGAGGTCCGGGGTGATGACGAAGGTCCTAGACAAAGGGCCCGTGTTTATATTATGTACATACTAGGAGGTACATTGCTTCCGGATTCTGGAAACAGAGTACCTTTACATTTACTTGTAAATTTAATTTATTTGGATCGTCGCAATCGGCTGAGTTGGGGTAGTGCTGTGCTGGCACGATTATATCGAAGTTTATGCCACGCTACAAATCCCGACACACAGTATGTGTACGGTCCCCTTTTATTGTTACAACTTTGGGCTTGGGAGAGAATTCCTGCTATCCGCCCTGCAATGACACAACCGCAAAACAACATTGTCTTCCCATTTGGTACAAGGTTAGTATTTATTAATTTTACCTTATGGTTACATTTAAATTTCATTTTTCTGTTATAGTATAATATTTAACAGTTTACTTATAATTAAATAAAAATATTTTAAATTTATTTTACGAAAAATCCCAAGTCGTCCATTAAATCGTAAAAAATCGTAAAAACTTCTTTATTTTATTAAAAGTCGTAAAAAGTCATTTATTTTATTAAAAATCGTAAAAAATAAATATTGATAAAGAAAATTTGAGTTTTATAATATTCGAGTTTTAATAATAGATAGTTACTATTTAGTTATACATAGATAAATATTGATAAAGAAAATAATAAAATTATAAAACTTCATTTCTTTTTCATTTGTCATATATCTTTCATATAATAAAAATAAAAATTTATACTAAATGCAATAATTCTCTACTCATTTCCGTCAAAATGAAGACTTTTATCACATGATTAAAAAAAACTTGTAAACACGTACATAAAATCACAAACCAAACCATGAAGAAAATAATTAAAATAAAATTCAGCTAGATTCTTTCTTAAATGCAACAAAAATAAAATGATTGCAATCACTAAAACAGTTAAATCAATACGTTTCAAACAGATAAATTTTCAAACTTTTCTTTATAGTATAATATTTAACAATTTAGTTGTAATTAAATAAAAAATATATTAATTTTATTTTATTAAGCAAAAGTACGTGAATTAAACCAAATGTTATATATTTCCTTACAATGTTATATATAATATTTAACAGTTTAGTTGTTATACATTTATATATTTCCTTACAATGTTAAGTTTTCATTCAGATCATAAATATAAAAAAACAATGTATTAACACTATGAAATAATTAAATTAGAACATATACATCTACATATTCATGTTGTAGTTATCCAGATAATTGTTATTGATGGTGTCTAGGACAGTCTGATCGGGTTTGGTTGTTGGATATTCGAAAGGTATTATACCGAAAGAGTCCTGCCTCCCCGACTGACCTGACTGGCCATTGTAACATTTATTTACCATAACTATAAAATGAATGTGATATATGTTATAATTGTAATACAAATTTCAAAATTGAATATTGACTAGATATTTAATGATATAGATGGAGGGGGAGTCACAGCTTCGCTGAAACCGGAGCACATTGTTTAAGATCGACTCGTTACACTCTAATGATATTAGAAAATAACGAGGTATATTATTTTGAATTTAAGCTTTACATTTTTAAACTACAAAATTTATGAATTGATCACACTTACTTGTTACTCTCTGTTATGTGCTAGTTTAACTGGACACCATATGTTGAGTTCCTGCATCATCTACACGTTGATTGTAGAAGTGGTTTTCAATCTTGGAGATGCAACACATATTTAATATGTTGGGAGATTGTTGAACCACACTTACCGAGCAGGGTAATGAGGCAATTTAATATGGTACAGACCATCCCGTCAAACAACTTATTATTTATATCTGATCAGCACAAAAAGGTGCACAAAATAAATCGGGTGGGTAAGAAAGTTGATTGGCCTAGTAAGCACGGGAATTATATTCAACATTGGCATTCGAGACATGAAAATATCGTAAATGGTAATTTGTCAAATAACTCCGATGCCAGTATTGAATATAATAGATGGTACTTTCAACGAACGGTTAATCACATCGTTCGTCCTCAATCAAGTGGTCGTCGAGGGTTCAAAAACATTGCTGGATCTAGGGATTTAGCGGTAAGCCATTTTTCATTAATTAAATCATTTACATTCATATAAAGAAATTATTGACTTTATGTAATAATATATATTCTCTTAACAGTTTGAGGGGCTGAGCTATTTGTATCAACCAGGAAGCAATCTAAGTCAACAGGAACGTTATGGCATCCAACAGTACATGGATCGAGATGGCGGTAGCCGTCGCTTAGACATGCCATATCGGTATTTTCCTGATGCTTTTAGCAACTATCCTGGGGCAACCTCTCAACATGGTTCCGGTGCAAACGTATCAGTTCCGCATCCTCTTATCCCGGATTTGAATGAAGAAGATGTGTCGTACAACGTTGATGGTTATATGGATTCTAACTTACATTATTCACCGACGTTTAATGACGGCACACAAACCTTGTATGGCCATCAAGAAGCTGGTACTTCAAATGCAAATTTAGGGGAACATTCAACCTTTCAGCCAAATATTGTGGTACAAAATTTTTTTGGTGCGTACGACAACACACAGAACGCACAACAGAGTCAGCTTGTAATCGACACGGGCGGTCTCTCACAACCTTTTCAGACACAGAGGGATACACAGTTTCAATTGCAAGCAGATTCTAGTAGGTCAACTCCTTCGTATCACAGTACTTATTCCCCTCAATTTAGCTCTCCACAACCTCCACCATTTCACATTCACGGATTTACTAGCTTGGAGATGGGAGGTCCTTCATATGTTCGATCACCTGTACATTTTCATGAATTTCAATCGCCATTACAAAACCTCGACGATCATGGAATAAGTCCAGGCTGGATTCAACGAACCCTTGACGGTCCTTCATCCCAATCTGAAATCCGAACGACAGAAAATCCAACGCCACAAAGTACCATTGCTTCTAGACTTGATCGACGCCCTAATAGACAACAAGGCCATCATTGTAATATTTGTCCTACTCCCCCTTAGTTTTTGATGTGAAAAAAACATTTGTATCGTATTGTAATATTTAAATTTATAAATCAGTGGTTGAATTTACAGTTGTTGTATTTTAAATTTCATATTCTTTATTATTCATTGACTGGATGATGTTAATTTTTAGTAACATTTATTTATTTATTCTAAGTTAAATAAACATTTGATCAACATTTATATTTAAACCAACATTTATATTTGAAAGTGTTATAAAAATTAGTCATTAACCAATTATGTGTTACATTGCTCAAATTTTCATAGTAAAAAAAATGATGTCATGTGTGTTCAAATTTAAAACGATTCTAACTACCAATAGTTGATATTTTTAAGCAATAAAACCACATTTCGACATACGTTAACCCAACGTTGGTAATCAAACATGCTAAACCTTAACATAAAGTACAATATCACATTTCGACAATCAAGACAATAAACGATAACATGATAACCAAAAATAAAAACACGTACATCCACCAACCAATCAATTTGAATCTAATTGCTAGATTCACCAAATCCCTCATCATCTCTAGTAGACTCAACTACCTCCTCATTATTGTCCATCCTACGATATAGGATAGACAATGCCTTCAACCGGTTGTGCTCAGCCCGTGGTAGTTTTGGTGGATCATACAGATTATGCAGTTTCACATCAGAAACGTAAATTGAAATCAATTTATGTGTGGTCGTACTATTCAGCAACCAATTCCAATGATAACCAGCATCTAACGGATGTAGATTTGAATCCAAGTCAACACCAGTTACATGGTAGTAAAACCATTTGTTTTGATAACTTCGAGGGTATCCTAAAGCTTCTTGAAGAATGTCAGCTTTGAACCACCATTCATTAAATTGATGTATTTTAACGCAATGAACGTAATGGATTTTGCCATTGATGTAATCTCGACCTGGCTTA
>JAANYP010004433.1:10582-28318 GCA_020465985.1 Centrapalus pauciflorus
ATAGAGGTGGGTAGCTCTATCTTCTATTCCTTCTTTGGGATTGACTGCGATTTCACTATATCTTTGAATGAACTTCAACTTAGGTGTTAGCTTTTGCTTGCACCTGACGTTTCCTCGATCTATGTTAACAGATTCTTAGCTCTTATTAGCCTCAACACCTTTGTTCAGTTTCTTCTACCTTTTTATTTAGCGCTTTATTGTTTATTTAGCTCCTTTTTCCTCCCACTCATGATAGTTTATCATACCCCATTTGAACTCTCATTCGTCCTTATAATCATTTATCTGTTTTTCAATATTTCTTATGGCCTGCATGTATTTCCATATCTCCTCTTCTTCCATCTAGCTAGCGTTTTGCACATGCTCTCATTATGATCTCTGTACTTTTTAACCATATTTTTGCATGATTGAGAGCAGAGTTTAGAATTTACCTCAGATGGTAGTTCAGTGGAGGAGACATTTGATGTTTCTGCCATAAGTGCTTGATTTTGAAATTCTTCCTCTGTCTGATCACTCCAGTCAAACACATTGTCTTCTTGAGAGACAAGTGCTGTGGATGATGATGCTTGGATGGGCTGTGAAGTCCTTGATGGCTGTTGACCTTGAGATCTACATTCTCTGGCAAAGTGACCAAGCTTATGGCATTTATAGCATTCCACTTTTGATTTATCAAAAGATGGTTTGCCTTCTATCTTGGCTTGAAAGTTGGCCCTACCAGTTCTTTTCAGAAATCTTTTGGCTCTCATGGTCAGCATTGCATGTTGCCACTTTAAATTCATCTCTTCAAGATCATCTGGATGAATTTGTTCCAAGTCTTCAACATTTAGAGCAAATAATCCATCATTGGCAACAAAAGCCTCATAGTGAGTTTCAGCAGAATTGCCATCACCACCTGAAAAAGAATCACAGTTATTAGATTTTTCAGAAGACAGAAGAGCAGTGTTGTGATTATAAGAAAACGATTTCTTTTTAGCATCAATCTCAGTCTCAAACACTCTTAAACTGTTATACAGATCATCCAATTCTATATCATCAAGAGTATCTTTTGTTCTCCATTGTGCAGCATAGACTGTCCATTCTTCTCCAAGAGATCTGAGAAATTTTCTGTTGACTTCATCTTGATCCAGATTGACCTTTGCACTTTCCAGTTCACTTATCAGTTTGTTGAACCTGTCAAAGATTTGAGTAAGGTTTTCACTCTTGCCACCAGAAAAGTTTTCATACTGCTGTTTCAAGAGGTCCTTTTGATTTCTCTTGGTACTGGCATTACCAGCAAACCTCTTCTCTAAGGCATTCCAAAGAGAGTGAGCAGTATAAAACTTTTTGAATTGATGTTGATAAGCATTAGGAATGGCTATTTGTAATAGTGTAAGTGCTTTCACTTCATTCATTCTAGCCTTCCTTTCAAGTTCAGTTTTTGGAGGAGTTTTGACTGGTTTCCCCTCATCATCAAGTTCTGGATCAACTACAGGAGGAAATTCAACAGCTTCCCATATGGCATAATCAATGAATTGAATATGCTGTTGAATCCTGAGTTTCCACATCTCAAACTCAGTGGGCTTGAGCATAGGCACTTTGAGTCCTTGCCCAGATCCACTGCTGCTATTTTCAAATTCCATTGTAAAAGATTAAAAATTTAAAAGAAAGTTTTTGACTTTGAAAAAACAAAGAGTAACCTGGTTTGAAAAACCTGATTTGAACAACCTGGTTTGACAAACCTGGCTCTGATACCACTTGTCAGGATCTAAAATATGAATTACCAAGACTAACTGATTTGAATTTATCATAGTATAAATCAATAATCTTGCTTTGAATCAAAGTTTAATCAAGAAGTTTGCGGAATAACACTTAATTATTTTGACAAAAACTTTCAGAATCAATAATAAATAAACACACAGGAATTAATCAAGACTGTTTGTATTGCTGAATTCATTAATTACAATCACCTCTAATTTGTTTGATTAGACGAAGAACACAAACTGTTCTTAGGGTTTTACAACCTTAGAGGCTTATGAAAACTTAATCAATAAAGCAATTACAGACTCAAAATATGCAGAAACTCCTTATACAATAGGACGACCTATTCTCTGTATTTATATTACTTCTTGATATGTTTCCTTGACGAACTATGACTTCTTTGATAGTAGATATGCTGGAATCTTCATGTAGATATCGTTTCCTGAAAATCAGCACTTTCTGTTTCTGAAACTGTTGAGCAGCTTGAATCTCTTGACAGCATGAACTGAGCAGCTTGAGTAGTTTTACTCTGGCAGCTTGAACTTTTACACTGGCAGCTCGAGTTTCTTCAACTAGCAGCATGAACTTTGGATTTACAAGTAAAATCTACTAACAGTCTGAGAAATCTAAACTAACAGCTTGAATGTACTTAAACTATTTCCCAACAAAGATCAACCAGTGTCCATACATTCTGAATCTTGAATTGTAACAGCTCTTCCTGCATTGCCTCAATCCAGGATGAATCTTTCAATGCTTCTGATGCCTTTTTAGGTTCTAGCTGAGACATGAAACAGGCATGTTCAAAAGCAGCTAGACTGAATTCAGGAACTGCTTGTTCAGCAGCAGCAGTTTCATTGTGAACCATTTTCCTTGTTTGTACAGGTGTACATGGATCACCCAGTATTTGATTGAGAGGATGATACTTGTGAACTCTGAGTGTAGGCTCTCTTTCAGTCTGAAAAGAAAATCCAAGGTTTGTATCATCTCCATCAAGACCAGTGGATGGGTCAGCTTCTGGAACAGCTTGACTTGAATCTGGGACTGTTTCCCATTGTGTTGGAGTTGTTCTATCAGGACTTGGGAGTGGCACTTCAGTGTCTAAATTTGTATCATGTTGAGCATTCAGAACCCCTGGAGGGTCACATGACAGAAGTGGTATAGATGTATATTCATCCCCATTGTTTGAATCTGCAGCAGATTAAAGTTTGTGCCAACAGCTTGAGAATTTGTATTGACAGCATGAGAATTTGTGTTGACAGCTTCAATTCTGTTTGCATCAGCTTCTGCAGTATACTCAACAAAGCTCAGAGAATTTGTTAGTGAATCTAAATCAAACAACCAATCAGGACCAGTGCCTTTGACATTTGCAGTATTTTCATTAAATTCAACATTGGCAATTTCTTCAATGGTTTTAGACACACTGTTATATACTCTATAGGCTTTGCTTTGAAATGAGTATCCTACAAAGAAACCTTCTTCAGCCTTACTTTCAAACTTGCCTAAGTGAGTCTTAGTGTGAAGGATGGTACATGAACAATCAAAAGACTTGAAAAAGGCTATTAAGGGTATTCTATTATGGAATAACTCATATGGAGTTTTCCCTTGTGATTGAACAATCTGAACCCTATTTAGAACATAACAGGCTGTGTTGACTGCTTCTGCCCAAAATGTCATTGGCAGTTTTGAATCAGGTAACATGGTTCTAGCAGCCTCAATTAATGTTCTGTTCTTTCTTTCAGCTACACCATTTTGCTGTGGTGTTCTTGGTGCACTATATTGCCTAGCAATACCTTTGGACTCACAAAAACTGTTTAGAGTATGATTTTTAAATTCAGTTCCATTGTCTGATCTTATCACCTTAACTTTTGAGTTGGATTGGTTTTCTATCTTAAGAATAAATGACTTAACTAAGTCAGCAGTTTCATCTTTAGACTTAAGAAAGTAAACCCAAGTAAATCTTGTGAAATCATCAACAATGACTAAACAGTAAGCCCTTTTATTCAAACTCAAAACAGATGTTGGACCAAATAGATCCATCAGCTGAAGAGCAGATGAGATTGAATTTACTTCTTTGGCCTTATGAGAAGTTTTGTGTTGCTTGCCTTTAAGACATGCTACACAATGATCATCACATATGAACTCCTTTTGTGGTAAACCTCTTACCAGATTCTTTTTGACTAAAATATTCATGGACTTGAAGTTCATGTGACACATCCTTCTATGCCAAAGAGCAGACTCATTGGATGATGCTTTGGATATCAAACAGCTTAAAGTATTTGATTTGGATAAAAAATCTGTGTCCAAACAGTAGACATTGTCCTTTCTTGGTGTTCTTAGTAAAACAAGATTTTCAGGAATTTTGAAATCTTTTAAAAGGACAATGCACTCAGAATCTGTAAACAAAACAATGTTTTGTTTGTCACAGATTTGAGAGACACTTAATAAATTATATTTATGCTGTTCAACATACAAAACATCATTGAAAATCATGTTGCCTGCATTAACAGTACCTTTACCTGTAACCTTACCTCCTTTGGAGTTGCCTCCAAATGCAACAAATCCTCCATCAAAGCCTTTGAAATTTGACAAGCACTCAGAATTGCCTGTCATGTGCCTAGAGCATCAACTGTCCAAATGCCATCTTGTTTTATGTGGTGACCTGTGGTTGCCCTACACAAATAAAAGCTTAGTTAGTAGTGGAGTAAACCCAAACCAAGTTGGTTTTGGGTTGTCCTTGTGCATTAACATAACTAAATACTGTCTTGGATTTCTTATACTTAGTAAGATGCACTGATGGAGTTTGTGGAGAGTACTTAGTTAGCACATGAGGTATCCAGGTATTTTGTCCATCCTTTTCAGTAACAGTCTCAGATGATCCATTACCAGTTCCAATTTTGAGCCTACCAGTCTGAATTGAGTCGGTAGCAGCTTGAGAATTTGCACTAGCAGTCTCAACTTTAGACTTGGCAGTTTCAACATTTTTATCAACAGGTTCACCTGAGTTTGTACCTTTGACACACCATATTTGTTTAAAATTTACCTTTGGTTTAGCTAAAACTTGTTTTGGTGTGTGGACTGTTTCTTATTAACTTTTGTGAACCTGTGATCTACTGTTTTCTTTGGAACTGATGTAGCAGAAGGTTTGACCTTTGAATGAGTAGAACTTGACTTTTTATGAATCACAGTCTGTTTTGCAACAGCTGGTTTATAAAAACAATCCTTGGCCAAGTGATTTTTCCTGCCACAGTGAAAACACATTTTGACTGTTTGAATTGAAGAATCAATTTTATTAGTTAGTTTCTGGTTCGTTCCTTTGATTTCCCCTTACCTACTGTTGTTTGGGAAACTTTTGAACACCATGCTTTTGGTATGTGCAGACTGGAACATTTTTACCCTTTCTATTATTCTTTGAAGAAGATGCAGTGTTACAGTTAGAAGGTATAGAAACCTGTGGAGCAGCATTGCACACACTCATCTTCTCCTTTCCTTTCTTATTAGGGAATTGGTTTGCTATAGGTGCACTCCTTGTTTTGTGTTCTTGCTTAACTGCTGTGCACTCACAGTCTCTATTTTGAATCTGATCTTCTTTAGATTCATGACTGTTATCAAGGATAGGATCTACAGTAGTCATAGACTCATCTAGTGGTTTGAGTCCTTGCCCAGATCCACTGCTGCTATTATCAAATTCCATTGCAAAAGATTAAAAATTTAAAAGAAAGCTTTCGACTTTGAAAAACAAAGAACAACCTGGCTCTGATACCACTTGACAGGATCTAAACTTAACTAACCAAGACTAACTGATTTGAATTTATCAGAGTATAAATCAATAATCTTGTATTTAATTAAAGTCTAATTAAGAAGTTTGCGGAATAACACTTAATTATTTTGATAAAAGCTTTCAGAATCAATAGCAAATAAACAAAAGTAATAATCAAAACTGCGTGTATTGCTGAATCAGAATGATTACAATCACCTCTAATCTGTTTGATTAGACGAAGAACACAAATTGTTCTTAGGGTTTTACAACCTTAGAGGCTTATGAAAACTCAAACAAAAAGCAATTACAAACTTGAATGTGCAGAAACTTCTTATTTAATAGAAAGACCTATTCTATATATTTATAATGCTTCTTGATTTGTTTCCTTGAAGGACTCTGACTTCTCTGATAGTAGATATGCTGGAATCTTCAACATTCCCACACTTAACCTTTGCTTGTCCTCAAGCAAATCCGGCTTAATTACCATGCTTACGAAAAGAACTCATTGGCTTTTTAATGTGATCATCAATTCACAAACATTTTAGAGATCTGAACGCATTAAAGACTTAGTGGTGGAAAGTGCAAAGCATTAAATAATAGGAACAAAACCTTGAATTCTCGACTGGCACCGAAATAGCTACATAAAACAACCTGATCAATCCAGACCAAAGCAACACTTAAACACCTCACTCAATGAAGCTCTCTACCCTCGGTGTTTAGGCTTAAACAAAACACTCAAATGCACAATTTGTCACAATTATATACCATAAGCTTGCCAAAAGTTCAAAATTCCAACACTTGAATTGAAACGATGCAATCATCAAGAGGACTTCAAAAAGGGCAAAATTGGGTTAAGGGTAAGGTGAGAAATTTTTGGAAAGTTGGTGTGAAATAGCCTTAAGTTCGTACCATCAAGAAACGTCTCTATAATACAAAATAGATAGGAATGAGCAACCTTTGATTTTTATTTTTTTATTTATTTATTCTTTTTTTAGTTTTTTTTTAATTTTGAAATATGAGACTACTTTGCTAGAAGCTTTTCACGAATTTTTTTTTTCTTTTACGAGTGGGTCTTAAGTAGCTCAATTATAGTTGCTTTTTTTTTTTTGGCTAACTATTCCTCTCATTAATTCACGTTTCAACTTGAAATGGGGCACGAACGTTGGCTAGGGTTACTAAAGAAAAACGGATAAATATGGCTAAACAAAAATATGGTTATCATAAAAAAATAAAAAGGCTAAGGCTCGAAAGTGGCTATCTAATGGATATATGGGTGAAAAGGAAAAAGAAAAGGCTGATGTTTGGGTAATCCTAAAATGCCTCTATCACACGACTGCAACATTTCAAAATCGTATTTTCAAAAAGAATCTTTATGGCAAGTTCTGAAATAAAAGTAACAAATGGCATGCACACATAATCAATCGAAACAAGAGCAAGAACGTATTCATGAATGCTCGAAACGGCTCAAAACTCACGAAACGAAATGACATGTAGGGCTATAATGTGCAAAATCCAACTTTGGTCCGAACAACAAGGTTATGTAGCAATATCCAGTTCATAAGAGAATTCAAACTAAAGATCCTACTTAAAGCTTTCCATTTAACTCACAAAAATCGATTATGCAAATAGATCTAAAACCTATTCGAAAATTGAATTTTTAAAATTTTCGGCCAAATTGAACAAATAATAAACATGTCAAGCAAGATTTCCTAAGTGCCAAGCAAAATCACTCATTGGTTAGAGTTCTAACCCATATTCCCACACTTAAGAATTTCATTTTCCTCAATGAAACAAAATGGACAATATAAACGTGCAAGCATGTAAGTGAAAGGAAGGAAAAATACTCCCTGAGTGCGTGGAAGAGGAGAGCTCAAAGGATAGTCAACCAAAATTTTGCAAGCGTGTAGAGTTGGAGCGAAGTGCACAACCGACTCTGAGCAATGCAATATATCCTTAGAGGAAGGGATTGCCAAAACTATCAAAACAACAACGTCAATACAAGCTAAACTAAACTACAATGACAAGAAAAAGTAAATCGCTTGGGTTGCCTCCCAAGAAGCGCTTGTTTATAGGGTCCCTAGCTTGACCCTATCCCACTTGGCTTAACTTTTAAAGGGATGAAAAGGGTAAAAGGCATACCTTTGAGTTGAGTGCAAAATATAATTTTAAACGGTAAAGCTCTGCACTCCTTACCCTTACTACCTCCATCAGTGTGTAAATGCTTACGCTTCGGCGCTGGAGGGTTATGAAGTTCCTTTAGTAGTCGTGAGTCAAGACTCCTAGCATCACCAACCTGTGACTCCAATAGATCCATCCAAGAATTAGTACATTCAAATACAGGCGATGGCATCACAACATCAACATATATAAATGAAAGCTCATCAAAAAGGGTAGAGTCAACTCCCTCATTGTATATAGGAGGAGGCATATCAACACCAAGTAGTCGAGCAAGCTCTTCTAAATCCCTCTCGGGATTGAAGTCATCTTCAGTCCCATCATCGATAATCGGAGGTGGGATGTGTGCAATACTTTGTGGGCTTGGGATTTGCACCTTGTCCATTAATGTCTCCGAAGTTTTGATGACCGGAAGGGCATGTAAAGAAGTTTCATCATAGATACACTCAACATCATCATCCGAATCACTAAAATCGGCGTCATAAATGCGGATGTGTTCTTCGTTTTCTTTGCTCTCCTCCACTTTGCTTGAACTACTTTCTGATGGCGCTTCCGTACGCAATTCATCCATTTGACTCCTTTGTCTCATGAGGTTGTCAAGGATTTCTGAAACGCTTTGTTGGTAACGGAGGCTCATCTGGCACTGGTGAAATAGATCCTCCATGCTTGACTCTATCTCGGGTTGATGTTGCGATGGAGTTTGGTAATGATATTGGGTGTCTTGACTTTGGTAGTGTTGGGTGGAGGATAGGTATGAAGATTGATACATGCTTTCATTTTGATATTGGGAAGAGGTGGGATTGGTCGGGTAGTTAATGTTGACCTCCTCTTGACAACACCTTGCTTCAAAGTTACCTTCATACAACTCAAATATATGATCCATCCTACACAAAACACACCAAACAAAATACGACAAAATAAAGATAAATTAAACTGAGGAATAGACAGTGAAATCAACAAAACAAAAAATTGAATATGGGAATTCTATGTACATGAAAAGTAATTCCCACACTTGAATTTTTAAATAAAATAATTTTTTTTTTAACTAACGAGAAACTTAAGGTTGTTCTCAAAACCACACCGCTTGTCCCCGGCAACGGCGCCAAAAACTTGATATGCCGCTAGCACACCTTTATTTTAATTAAGAAATGGATATAAATAAACTAGAACTAGCGGACAAATAGGCAAGTATTACCTATCGTTTACTAGCATAGCTTAAGTAAGTCCGGGTTGTCGAACTCAGGGACAATTGGTGTAATAATGATAGGAACCGTCAGTTAATGGTTAGCTATGGTTGAAATTGTTTTAAAATGCATGTAAGATAAATGTGGACAAAAGATCTATCACAATGACACACACGAGCAGGAAAGGAGATTAATAACTTGGATTTCTGACAAAGGGAAATATGTAACCAAATGGGATCACTCCCCCTAAACAACGGATGATTAATTGAAAGCGCAGATTGGATAATATACCGACATGATTTTTAACGAAACAACCACACAAATCTCTAAGCTATGGTTGAATTATTTAATCATGGCAGCTAATATTATGATCACTCAAATCTCTTATACATGAAAACAATATCGACTCATAATGCGAGCAATGACAATTTAGCTATGCGGATCTCTCGTTATAGCACAATAATCCCATAACTCACGAATTGAACACGCAAATCTCTTTTATATGTTCAGAACTTGAGTCATGCAAAACCGAATGCTCACAAAAAATTTACGAACTTTGAAAGATGATTCGGTTGACACCGAATCATAAAATTCATGATATACTCTCATAAAAACATAAATCCCCTCTCATTGTTATGAAAACACTTTTTAAACATACTCTTTCACCATCTCTAGTAGAAAGGTTCAAAGACACCAATATATTTGGATCATCGAAAATGAATACTAACTATCTCGAACTCTCGTTATGGACATAATAAAGCATTCATAGCAAGTTTAAAGAGTCTCAAACAATACAACGAGATTTTCATTCAAAGAAAGCAAACTATGACATATCATCCAATCATATACAAAATATAAATCATCCAATGTTTAGGGTTTGTTACCCAAATGATTACATAGCAAAACTACTCCATTCTCATGGAGTAAAACATCATCTCAAAATAAGAAAGAATTCTACACATTAAGATAAACTTAGGTATAAGAATAACTCCCCTAATGATGTATGTGATGATGAAGATGCAATCCACCATGTCAAAACTCCAAGATAATCTCCTTCCTTGCCTTCCTTCTTCCCCTAGAAATCAAGAGTATGTGTGTTTTTGGTGATAAAAATCGTCTCCCTTCATAAATGAGCAGATTCTTCCTTTTATAGGCTGGAGAGAACTCGCCGAGTACATTACAAGAACTCGCCGAGTACATGTGTTGTCAGCTCCTGATTAGATCCCAAATAGAGTGAACTCGCCGAGTAGATTACATGAACTCGCCGAGTTCATGTGTTGTCGACACCTGTCACACCCTGCTACCCCGGTTGGACAGCGAGGCGTGACGAGTGCGGAAGCGTAACCATAATTATAACGAACGACCACTATATGGACGTTTTCGAAATATTACATCAAATAAATTTAAACTGAAATAATGTTTTACAGATGAAAGGAATGAAGTTCGCGTAATACAGAGATTTTAATACATAATCAATGCGTCCAAAAATAATGCAGTCAAATCTCCGTTAGTTTCGAAATAAGCATGCGACTCCATGAAATGCGGAAGCTTGAAGTTGGTGTTTACGAAGGCGCACTTGCCTTAATTACCTGGAAATACATGCTAAAATACGTCAACAAAAATTGTTGGTGAGTTCATAGGTTTACACGAAAAGACCAGTTGTATGGACATTATCAGATACGTTGAATTTATAAAAAAAATCATAAATTCCATGAGATGTATTACGTAAACCATCATGTCACCGAAGCTTAATTAGAATAAGTTTTGCCCCGAGCAGTATTCCCATATGTAATACCGTAAGTTGAATATATATGCACCCGCTGTTAGCTAAACCACTAACCCGAGTGGGGGACATGACTCCCAATAGATCTATCCACAATATATTCGCGCTTGCAAATAAATGCAACTAACGATTTCATGATATAAGGGCGGAGATTCTCATACGTAATACACAATAGAATCGAGAAGTTTT
The DNA here is from genome assembly GCA_020465985.1 of Centrapalus pauciflorus. Lineage (NCBI taxonomy): Eukaryota > Viridiplantae > Streptophyta > Magnoliopsida > Asterales > Asteraceae > Centrapalus > Centrapalus pauciflorus. Next base: position 21,405 of record JAANYP010004433.1, read on the forward strand.
CGTGTCCATATAAAACGAAACATGTATTTCATCCCAAAGCATATTAATGTAAAAATGGGACTATGAAGACTCACCTTGTTGGGTTTTGATGTTGTTTTCGGATCTGAGTTTAGCACTTGTTCGGATGGTCGGGACTCGTCCTAATATTTTTACGAGTTCGGGTCAATATTATTTTAATATGTGTTTGAGTATTTCGTAAATATTTTCATGTACTTGTGATGTACGAATAATTTTTGTGGGATTTTATATGTGCATTTTCGATTTATGGATATTTATTTCCAAAATGGTTTGCATGCATGCATACTTACGTATATGTATGTATAAATATATATTTATATATATACGAAAATGCATACATATATATGTGAGCATGTGCATCATAAAAAAAAGATATTCATTTATTTTGCATGGAACATTTTCACGAGTATTATGAAAATCGAGTTGTAAATGAAAAATATTATATTTTAGTAAATGCATTTAATTTTTCATGTTTTATAAATAAAGTAAATAAGAAAACTTACAGAATTTGAAGAACACTTGAAATCTTTATAGCTGGCCGGTTTTGCTTTGAGAGGGTTTGTAAGTTGGTGTGTTTTTAATGAAGTGGGTTTTGTCTTCTATTTATAGAAGAAAAATCGGTTACTAAAATAATGATAAATTAATTAAATTTTTAATGAAATGATGAAAAGAAAAAGCAAATCGGTTGAGTGTTGAACAAAAAGGTGTGGCCGATTTTATCATTTCATGTTGCATGTTGTTTATTATTAAAATAATACAATAGTACATGCTAGTCGTCCTTTAAAGGACAACTTACTTTTTAGAGTGATAAGTAGCATGGGTTTTCAAATTTTATATTAACAAAAGTACAAAAGCATGCAGAAAAGGTGATAATGATAATTTCGGATATATATATATATATATATATATATATATATATATATATATATATATATATATATATATATATATATATATACACTTAGAAAAATTTTCTGGAATGTTAAACTCGATTCAAGTGTGAATCGAGTTTGTTGCAATGTCAATCGAGATTTATATAATTATATTCGAGTTTCATGCCTTTGACATTCGAGTTTCAGGCATTTGTTATCCGAGTTTCATGCCTTTGTCATCCGAGTTTTATGCCTCTTTAATCGAGTTTCTTTGTTTAATTATTCGAGTTTAATCTTTTCTTTATTCGAGTTTTATGTACTATCATTCGAGATTAATCCTTTCTTTATTCGAGTTTCATCAAAGTACTATTCGAGTTTATGCCTTTACTAGTCGAGTTTCATCACATCATTATTCGAGTTTCTGCTCACATGATTCGAGTTTCATGTAATATCATTCGAGTTTATTGTTATATAATTCGAGATTCATAAAAACTTCATTCGAGTTTATTACTTCATTATTCGAGTTTCATATTAGTTTAATTTTCGAGTTTCATACCTTATATTTTTAGGCCAGTTGTTACAGTCTCCCCCCGTTGAAGGAATTTCGTCCCGAAATTAGCTCGTGTTCTCCTCTGCTTGGACTTTTGAGAACAGCTGGGGGTACTTCTCTCGGAATTGATCTTCGCGTTCCCAAGTAAACTCAGGACCTCGTTTAGAATTCCACCGGACCTTTATTATTGGAATTCGACTGTGTTTGAGCTTCTTGACTTCTCGGTCCATTATTTCCACCGGTTGCTCAGTGAAATTCAATCTATCGTCTATCTCCAGCTCGTCCATAGGTATCACGAGTGATTCATCAGTCAGACATTTCTTAAGGTTGGAGACGTGGAAGGTATTATGAACGTTACTAAGCTCTGGGGGTAGATCGAGTCGGTAAGCTACCGGGCCAATTCTTTTGGTGATTTTGAATGGTCCGATATAACGAGGATTGAGTTTCCCTCGTTTTCCAAAACGAATTACGCCTTTCCAAGGCGAGACTTTCAGCATTACTTGATCTCCCTCTTGGAATTCCAAATCCTTCCGTCGGACGTCTGCATAACTCTTTTGTCGATCCCGCGCAATCTTCAATCGGTTCCGAATCTGGGCTATTTTCTCTGTAGTTTCCAGGATGATCTCAGGTCCAGTAATCTGACTATCCCCTACTTCAGCCCAACAAAGAGGTGATCGACACTTTCGTCCATAGAGTGCTTCGAATGGGGCGGTCTTAATGCTCGAGTGATAACTGTTGTTATAAGAAAACTCAACTAATGGCAGGTGTCTGTCCCAACTTTTTCCGAAGTCGATGACACATGCCCTTAGCATATCTTCTAATGTCTGAATCGTTCTTTCACTCTGACCGTCCGTTTGCGGGTGATAGGCTGTACTCATATCCAGACGCGTTCCTAGAGCTTCTTGCAATGATTGCCAAAATCGTGACGTAAATCTGCTGTCTCTGTCTGATATAATGGATACTGGCACCCCATGCCTTGAGACGACCTCCTTAAGATAGATTAGTGTTAGCTTATCCATCTTGTCAGTCTCCTTGATTGGCAGGAAGTGCGCGGTCTTGGTCAGTCGATCCACGATCATCCAGATGGTGTCATAACCTCCAGAAGTCTTTGGCAACTTAGTGATAAAATCCATGGTGATATTTTCCCACTTCCATTGGGGTATCTCTGGCTGGACTAGCAATCCTGATGGCCTTTGATGCTCAGCCTTAACTTTTAAACATGTTAAGCACTTGCTGACGTAAGTAGCAATATCAGCCTTCATGTTTGGCCACCAGTATGAACCCTTCAAATCGTGATACATCTTGTCCGACCCTGGATGAACAGCATATCTTGTTTTGTGCCCTTCATCCATGACCAGTTTCCTTATGCCTCCAAACTTTGGTAACCAAATTCTGCCCATGAAGTATCGGCATCCGTCTGACTTAATTTCAAACTGCTTATCCATGCCTCTCAATGCTTCATTCAGCAGATTATCCTCCTTGACTGCCTCTTCTTGTGCCTCTCGAACTTGAGAGTTTAGGTTTGACTGTATGGTCATTACCAATGCTCGGACTCTCAATGGCTTAACCCGCTCCTTTCGGCTTAGGGCGTCAGCTACGACATTTGCTTTTCCTGGATGGTAGCGAATCTCGCAGTCATAATCGCTAAGAAGTTCCACCCAACGTCGTTGCCTCATATTTAATTCTTTCTGATTCAGAATATGCTGGAGGCTTTTATGGTCCGTGAACACCGTGCACTTGGTTCCATACAAATAGTGCCTCCATATTTTGAGAGCAAACACCACTGCTCCCAGTTCTAAGTCATGAGTCGTATAGTTTACCTCGTGAATCTTGAGCTGTCGGGATGCATAAGCGATGACCTTGTCCCTTTGCATGAGCACACAACCTAATCCGTTGTGCGAGGCATCACAGTAGACTACAAAATTTTCAGTCCCTTCGGGTAGGGACAGAATTGGTGCACTACACAACCTTTGCTTGAGCAGCTGAAACGCCTTTTCCTGTTCTTCACCCCAGACGTATTTCACATCCTTACGGGTCAACTCTGTTAGGGAACCTGCTATCTTCGAGAAGTTCTCAATGAATCGCCTATAATAACCGGCAAGTCCTAGGAATTGGCGGACTTCTGTGGGGGTTCTAGGGATTGCCCAGTTCTTTATGGCCTCGATCTTTGCTGGGTCGACCTGAATTCCCTGACTGTTGATCACATGTCCAAGGAATTTTACTTCTCGCAACCAAAATTCACATTTTGAAAATTTGGCGTATAGCCGCTCTTTCTCTAACAACTCCAAGATCAACTTGAGATGTTGTTCATGCTCTTCTTTACTTCGGGAATAGATGAGGATATCGTCTATGAACACTATTACAAATTTATCCAGATATGGTTTACACACCCGATTCATGAGGTCCATAAATACGGCTGGTGCGTTGGTTAAACCGAATGGCATCACCTGGAATTCGTAATGTCCATAACGAGTTCTAAATGCTGTCTTGGGGATGTCTTCTTCCCGAACTTTTACTTGATGATAGCCGGAGCGCAGGTCAATCTTTGAGTAGAAGCTAGATCCCTGAAGCTGGTCGAACAGGTCATCAATCCTAGGGAGGGGGTAGCGGTTCTTTACCGTTAACTTGTTTAGTTCTCGGTAGTCTATGCACATTCGGAAGGATCCGTCTTTCTTTTTAACGAACAAAACAGGAGCTCCCCAAGGTGAGTAACTTGGTCGAATGAATCCTTTATCCATCAATTCCTGTAATTGACTGGACAATTCTTGCATTTCAGAAGGTGCGAGTCTATATGGGGCTCTTGCGATCGGTGCAGCTCCTGGCACTAAGTCGATTTGAAATTCTACTTGCCTAGCCGGGGGAAGCCCAGGCAAGTCTTCCGGAAATACCTTCGGGTAGTCCCGTACTACTGGAATATCCTCAAGTCGTTTTTCCTTCGACTCTTTTTCTACGATCTGGACCAACACTGCATGGCAACCCTTCCTAAGACATTTTAATGTTCTTAGGCCGGATATGACATTCAATTGTCGGTTCTTCTTTTCCCCTTGGACCGTGAGGACTTTCTTCTTACTGAGTGGTATTCGCACCACTTTCTTTCCACACAAAATCTCAGCCTGGTTATGCGACAACCAGTCCATACCAATCACCACATCGAAACTTCCGAGTTCTATAGGCATTAAGTCTATCTTAAAGGAGTGATCTGCTAGCTTTAATGTGCATTCCTTAATGATACTATTTGCCTTTATTATTTTGCCATCTGCAAGTTCTATTGTATAGGAGTTGTCTAAGGGAAAAGTAGAAACATTCAACTGCTGGCTAAACTTATCAGATATAAAGCTCCTATCAGCCCCAGTATCAAAGAGTACGTATGCGTAAATATCGTTTAGGAGATACGTACCAGACACCACGTGAGGGTCCTGACGAGCGTCTCCTGCTCCCAACACAAATGCTCTCCCCTGAGCTCTCCCTTCGTTCCTCAATCTTGGACACTCGTTCCTGAGGTGTCCCGTTGCACCACACTCGTAACAGCTTCTCGGGTTGCTGCCACTGGCACCCGGGGCTCCGGATCTACAGTCTTTGGTCATATGGCCCAAACGTTTGCAGTTTCCGCATTGGGTTGGACAGGGGCCAGGGTTGTGGTGGAAGGTGCATTTGGTGCAAAAAGGCTTAGTACCGGTATAGCTTCTCCTTGACTCAACTCCTGCTACATAGGCTTTAATGGTCTCGGGTTTCTTGAACTGTGAACCCGTGTTCTTCCCGGTCTTTTCCTCCCACTTTCTCTTGTGTTCCCCGGCTCTGGCTTCGTTCCTCCGGGATACTTGGTCCATAAGATTGTTGGCCATTCTGATGGCGTCCTGTATGGTGGATGGGTTGGAGGCGGTAACGTTCCCTTGTATTTGAGGAGCGAGTCCCCAAATATAGCGTTCAACTTTCTTGTATTCCGGAGTTACCATCTGCGGACATAGGATACTTAGTTCATGGAATCGGTTGGTATATCCTGCAACGTCCGTCCCTTTCATTGATAGATTCCAGAATTCTGATTCCATTTTCTGGAGTTCGTTTCTTGGGCAGTATTCATCCGTCATCATCTGTTTTAGTGTGGCCCACGTAAGCTGGTAGGCTTCGTCAATGCCTACTGACTGGACGTAGGAATTCCACCATGTGAGCGCGCTATCTTGCAAGGTGTGAGTAGCAAATTTCACCTTGTCTCCTTCCGCGCATCCGCTGACACGATATACTGATTCTAGCTTTTCAAACCAACGGATTAAACCGACTGCTCCTTCAGTTCCATTAAAATACCGGGGCTTGCAACTTAAAAACCCTTTGATCCCGCAACCTTTCGCGTGAGTTTCAGTTCCTCCTGTGGTGCGACTGGCACCACCATCCCCATTGGTTGTGCTATTTCGGTTTGCCTCGTAGGTAGCTATGGCGGCAGCCACCCTTTGGGCAACAAGCTCTTCAATGTCAGCTGTATTCATGGCTCGTTTTGGCGGCATTATCTTGAAGTTTAAAGAAAATCATAGTGTAAGAAGTTGAATCTTAAAGAGGTGGCACAATACTATTATCATCAAGCACAATCACATAAATATTTGAGAATTTTCATTAATCGCTCGAAATTTTTCTTACATAGGGGGCGGGTTATTACCCGAAAATTTTATCCTATGCTATTACATAATATTTTCCTACTAATACAAAGGAAATGCAAAAGTACTAGGTGTGGGAGTGATCAGGGGTCTCTCCCTTTTCCATCGTGCTGAGGCGCTGCGTCAACTCCTCGATCCGGGCTTGGCTCTCGGCTAGTTGCTGCCGGAGCTCATTCAGTCCGTCCTGCTGTATAGCAAGGGCGTGCTGATTGGCCCAATATATGTTGGAGTTTTGCAACTCCTCCCGCTCTAAACGAGCGGTCATCTCCCCGATGTCCAGGTTAAGTGACCGGATCTGGTGGTCATGCCTGGTAGATCTTGCGATCAGAAGAGGTATGGTCTGATCGACAGGCTCTTGAGTGAGCGGTGAGACAGGTGCGGAGGATGGTCCTCCGATCTCGAAGTTTGGAGGAACTCCCTCCATTTGCCTCCACTCGCGGAGGGTCTCCGGTATCCAAGTCCATCTTCGGGCGTCTACCCGTCGGTGTGGTGTCGGGGGATTGGGTTGGGGAGTCGGAACAGGAATAGACTCCCTTCTTGGCATGATTACCCGCTTCCGGGGTGTGTACAACATCTTTGGGCCGTTAGGATAAGGTCTATACGGCTTATAGGATGGTTCGGCCGGGTGATACGGGACGCGAGCAGGGGCCGCCGGTGGTGAAGGATCCTCTTCCTCCATCGATTCTTCTTCGGACTCTTCCATCGGATCTTCCGACGGGTCCTCCTCCTCCGAGGTTTCTTCTTCTGGGAAGACTTCCGTGGCCGGGGGACTTGCGGGAGTGTATTCCTCCTCAGAGTCCGACAAGATGATAATTTCTGGATGGCTCATGG
>JAANYP010004434.1:0-35774 GCA_020465985.1 Centrapalus pauciflorus
GATCGAGTTGAACTATATACTCATTCGAATCCTTTCATGACTCATTCGAGTTGGACTGAACATACACTCGAGTCATTTCATGTTTCATTCGAGTTTAAGACTTCTTTCATTCGAGTCTAGAAGTATTTCATTCGAGTTAACTCATGGTTAATTCGAGTTGGACTGATTCTTCATTCGAGAATCATCAAGACTTAATCGAGAAAGGTTACACTTCATTCGAGTTGATTTATAAGCTTAATCGAGTATCATCATGTGTCATTCGAGTTGTCTACAGAATCATTCGAGATTTATTCAAAAAAATTTCCTAAGTGTTGGGATTTTAGTGTTTTAAGAAAAGTGTAACATTTTTTCAAGAAATTGGTTTAAATCTGTGTCTTTCTAACATTGGTCTCTGAAAGATTGACTTTGGAATCTTGTCAATAATATTTTATTATTGTCTGGAATCCCGATGCTTTAAACAGAAAATCACAAATTTTTAGAATTTCTGACAAAATGTTCTACTTTTCTACTTTGAATGATTTCATTTGATTACCTGCTTTGTCTAACATGTTTATTATATTTTACAGGTTACAAATGGCATCTCCAAGTCATTCCCATCATTCAAATTCTTCTGACTCCCATTCATCATCAAACCATACCCTTGTTTCCAAACCCGTCCGTTCTGCTTCTGTAACAAGGCCTTCACCATCTACCATAATCCCCGACAATCAACTTGTTAAACCCAAATATTGCCTTCCATTCAAAGACAATAACCACTGCCTGGATACTAAAGTGATTAAAGTCAGTCACCCAATTATCGTTGATATTCTCAAAGGACATCCTTTGGGATATCTTCTCCAATATAAACCATCCATTCCACAAGTTTACCTTCATCAATTTTGGCATACAGTAAAGTTTGTTTCAGCAGATGGTAACCATCACTTCAAGGTTACCATCGATCAGTTCAAATCAAAGATCACTTTGGCCAGAATTCGACACAATTTGTTCCTACCCAGAAGGATTGATACAGTTAACTTCCCAGAGTTAGCTGATTTTGAAGATTTCGTGTCAGATGAAGAATTGGTTCATGACCTAATCTGCCTGGGATATTCAAAACCACTACCTAAAAGTTCAAAGTTTCATCACAACAGACTGAATGGTGAATGGTACACTCTATTCGAAATCATTAATAGGTGCATGACGTCTAAACACACAAGCATAGACAGTGAAGTATACACTGTCTCAAGATCTTCCACGGCATCGCTTTCAACAAGCACTATGATTATGCACAATGCATATGGGAAGACCTCAAAGAAATTGTGTTGGCTAAGACAACAAATAGGTCAAGGAAATTTGTTCCTTTGCAACGGTTCATTCAGATTTTAATCCGAGGCATCCTACGGGCAAACGAAAATATACCAAAGAGATCAAACTCTAAACGAAGCCCAGATTACGTCATGATGAGCCTACATGAAGTTCCGGATTCTCCAAATGCCAACATAATGCCAATACCAGAAGCACTGTTAAGGTATGCAGATCAATCAAGTGAAAATGTGAGGCTGTATCGCATAGACCATGCTCCCATAGAGACCCAGGAACCGGGTTCTCTAAACCAAGGAGTTCTAGGAAGAGAGGAACTTCAACAAGGGACTGAAGTTCTAGGAAGCCCTTTAGTATCTGAGGGAGAAGTGGGTGCAGTAAGGGGAGGTGAGAGAGAAGAAAGTAGTTCCGATTCTGAACGTACTTTATCAAATATAAATGAGGGAGCGGAGGAAGGTGATGATGATGATGATGATGATGATGATGGTAGACATGATCATGATGAGGGAGGAGCAGGTTTGATGGATATTGTTAGTATAGCTCAAACGAGTGTGAGGGATGTTCTAAACCTAGAAAGTCGGGATATTACCACAACTTCTGTTAGCTCCCAACAGGGAGTTAGCATTGAAGAAGTCAGTATCCCACTGACGATTGCACACCCCACCATCCACTCAGTCTCCTCTCAACAGGAGTCTGTTTCACTTGCGCACTGGAATCAAACACAACAGCTATCCGATAATCCTTTGGATTTGATGGATATTGAATTCAGTACACATCTGCCCGAGTGTACAACTTCATTTCAAGCACCGTGTCTAGAACCTATACACGATAGGACACTTGAGTCTACTTCATTTGTTGAAGTCAGTGCAGTTGAACTTAGTGTTCTTGTCGGAACATCCTCAGTTACGGAAACATTTGTTCCTCCGTCACTTGAAGAGGGTGGAAGTCCAGTCAGAGCTACCACTATGCCAACTCTGAGAACTGGCCACACAGAGGTTCTTTTCACAAGTTCCACTGTTGTGTCAACTGGAAGTCTTAGTGACCCATTCGTTACTCTTTCCCCGTTTGTTACAGAAACAACTTTGAGTCAGGCGTTAAATGTTGTTGTTGCAGGAGTAAACAATCATGTGACAGCTCAGCTATCTGAAGTTATGGCTCAAATGAATAATATTCACAAATTTTTGAAAGGAAAGTCCGTAGCCGAGGAGTCAATGAAACAACTGATCCGAATCGACCCATTGAGGAACTAAGGGACTTAGTGTTTGAGACGAAATGAGAGAAAGAATGATAGGGTTGGAGAGTACTGTGATCACTGCGCTAGGAAATTTATCAGAAAGGGTGGCGGCAGTAGAACAGACCTGTAAGGCTCAAGCTTCTACGTCAAAACGCAAACATGATGAGCATGATGAAGATTCCGATGATGCTCCTCATGAGGGGGAGAAGAGGAGGAAGCTTGATGAGCCTACACCGGGAATTTTGATGATAACATATCCATAAAAGGAGACTGAGGTCAGAGAGAAAGAAGAAGGAAGCTCAAAAGATCCTGCTGATGTTCAAAGTGAGCTGGGATTGATTCTTCATGAAGATGTTCCAGTTCCTTTAAACATTCAGTCAGAAATTTACAATTTTGAGGAATATAATGATTCAGAACATGATGTTCAAGAAATTCAGGATCAAAGGTTGATGATTCAAGGAATAGAAAGTGAAGGTGAGAAAGATGTTCATGTTGAGTTATCGGATGATGATGATTTGATTGCCTTAACTGATATAGCTATGCAAGCTGAAAGGATTGAGGAAGAAGAAGAGTTAGTACAAGTGATTTTGAAAGAATCTATACCAACACCAACGGTTGAAAAGCCTGAGGTTGTGATTCAAGTTAAAGAAGAAGTTGAAGATTTTCCAATTGAGAATGTGATTCCACAAGAGAATGTGGTGTTGAATAAAGTTGAAGTGATGGAAATATTTTTTAATAAATACATTCTTGCTGATGAGTCACTAAAACAACACCGACTCAGGTTTGAAGCTCAACAAGTTGTGCAAAGGGAAATAAGAGATATGCTTACTTTGCTAAATAAGGATGAAATCAGTAAGAAGAGAGTTAAAGCTTTTGAATTATCTGCAAGAAAGTCAGCTGAGTTTATAAAGAAAAGGAATAGATTGCCGTATCTTGAAGATTATCTAGAGAAAATAATCTTTTGCAAGAAACAAGCTCCATGTACGTTTCTAAAACTGTTTAGGGTTTTGGAGCCAAATATGTCGAATCTTGTCAATTATGCTAGTTTCTTGAGGAATAAGACACAACCAGTGGATAAAGTGAAGAGTGAATTTAGGATAGTTGATTTAATCAAATTGAGAAAGATCGGTTCGTTCAAATCTTCTATCCTACGTTTACTGTCACAAGAGCATATGGAAATATCTATACATTCACTAAAGCAGACATGTTCAATATGCACTTGGTTGATATAGAAGACTTATTTGATGAATTGTGCCGCAACAAGAGAAATGAACACTGTAGATTTGCACTGAAGACAAATTTTCACTTCATGCATACCAAACTGGTATTGATGTCTTTGCAAGATTTACAGATTGGTGTTAAAAGAGGAATGAGGAAAATAAACATTACAGCTCCGAACCGAGAAATCAAGTTTGCAGGAGATCTAAAAGAGTATCAAGTCATTATGGTCAAGCATCATGCGGTCATGTACAAAGACAAAAATAAAAAGTTAAGGGCTATGAGGAGCGTTGAACTTAACAAATTTTGTGATGGTACGTTATAGAAAGTTATGAATGGATTGAAGGGAAAGCTTGCATCTGACAGGAAAAAAAACTAAGAAAGGAGCTTTATCTGTAAATGACAGAAGGTTGATGGTGGAGTTTATATCCAAAATTGAATGGAAACTTTTAGACATGAAAAGTATCAGAAGATTTGAGTTGAAGCTGGGGTTATCTACTTGAAGACTTTGCTTATTCCATTGTCAGGATCTGAATTTAACTACCTAAGATTAACTGATTTGAATTGATCAGAGTGTAAACCAATAATCTTGTATTAAATCAAAGTCTAATTAAGAAGTTTGCGGAATAACACTTAATTACTTTTATAAAAGCTTTCAGAATCAATAACAGATAAACATAAATGAAATAACAAAATTGCTTGTATTGCTGAATCAGAATGATTACAATCACCTCTAATCTGTTTGATTAGACGAAGAACACAAATTGTTCTTAGGGTTTTACAACCTTAGAGGCTTATGAAAAATTAAACAAAAAGCAATTACAAACTTGAATATGCAGAAACTTGATTACAATAGAAAAACCTATTCTATGTATTTATAAAGCTTTCTGATTTGTTTCCTTGAAGGACTCTGACTTCTCTGATAGTAGATAAGCTGGAATCTTTGTGTAAATATCTTTTCCTGAATATCAGCACTTTCTGTTTATGAAACTGTTGAGCAGCTTGAATCACTTAGCAGCTTGAGCAGAGCAGCTTGAGTGAAATTACTCTGGCAGCATGAACTTTTATACTAGCAGCTCGAACTTCTTCAACTAACAGCATGAACTTTGTACTTACATAGAAATTCTACTAACAGTCTGAGAAGTCTAACTAACAGTTTGAACTACTTAGAATATTTCCCAACAATCTCCCCCTAACTTAAATTCTTTACAAAAGACTTTAAGTTCTATACAAATAAGGAAATAAAATAAGTAAACTGTTATTTACAAACCAAGGCTTTCAAAAACTTACAACTGTGCAAGTTTCTGATTGACTGCCTTCAAAAATTCTCTCTTCAAATCTTCTCTATCACAATATATTCTTACTGACCTCATTTGAAGTAACATAGCCTTTGGAAGATCATAAAATTCAAAATTGAAGAACATACGGTGTAACAACCTAATTTTGATCTAGTCATAAATTCAGTAATATTTTGAACCGATAATGTAATGCTTGAATGTTAAGATAATAATATAATTTTATTATATTATTTATGTTGTTATTAAAATAAAATAAAATATGAAATGGATTAAGTAAATATAATTTTAAATTATATTTATGATATGATTGAGTAAAATAAAAGAGATGTAAAATACAAAAGTTTAGTGGGTTAAATAACAAATGAGACCAAAATTATATATAAAAGCCTAGAAAATTGATCATTTAAGATCATTTAAACACACTTAATTCTCTCTCTACTCTCTCACTAAAACCTACGGCTATTTCAACAAATCCACAAGAAATTCATCATAAATAGCAAGTAATTGAAGATTAAAGTCAAGAAGAAGTTACAATTATCATCACACAATTGGAATCTACAAGATTTGAGGTAAAAATCTCTTTAAATTCAATATTTATGTATGATTTGGTACGGTTTTGTGTAAAACCGAAAATAAGAATTCAAAACATGAATTTTTGATATTGCATGTATAAAATTTTGAAAGATTATGATGAATTGAAACTAATAAATGAATTAGAAACTAAATTTATTGCTTGAATCATCCAAATTATGAAGAAATCGGAATTTTTATAAAAAATAATGTTCTTGGCAAAAATTTCATATTTTGGATGATCTTGATCAAATAAGTGTGTTTTTGATCAAAGAAATTACATAAAAACACTCAAATAATGTTAACACAACTTTATATAACATTGCATGTTAATAAAAATGAAAATCTGATAATTATTGATAAAATCCGTATGAATATCACCAAGAACACCAAGAACATTTCTGGAAATTTATGAACCAGAAGGATCCGAATTCGGATATGCCCGAATTCGGATAAGGCACCATTTCGGTTCCTGTATTTCGGATCTAGTATCCTAATTTGGATGATCCTAATTTCGGACCATATACTTCGGAGGATTTCAAATTCATCCTCAATTCGGATATGTTTAATTCGGTCCATGATTGATTCGAAAACCTAGGACCGAATCCGGATGGCCATTTCGGATCTATCCGAATCCGGATAGGTGCTTGGTCCGAATTGGGATACCCGTTTCGGGTTGGTCCGGATCCGGATGATCCGAATCCGGATGATCCGAAACCAGATTTTTATATATTGATATTACAACTTAAAGAATGATTTGTGAAATTATCAGTTATCAGAATCAGATAAAATAAAGATTATGAAAAAGACATGAAATTGATATAAATTTGACAATAATAATTCTGGACAAGTTCAGTTGATATCTGAACATAGACCCAAAGAATTTAAAGACAAATGATGATGATAAAGATGACGAAAATGACATGATATCATCATGATTGATTTTGAACAGGTTCAGTATATTATCTGAACAAAGACTAAAAGACTTAAAAGCGGGTCAGAGATTTGATTTGACAAAGAAAAAGAATTGACAAGATTACAGATTGACGAAATCCTGAGATAACTCAGGTGGCAGATTCTTATATCTGTTTGACCAAGACCCAGAACTGTGAGTTATAGATATTCAAATTGAACATGCAAAGATCCGTTTGAGATATATTGATGCTGTTACATTATTTGACATTCATTTATCAACTGAATTGAGACCTGTGCACACCATGGATGGGTGTTGCCCAGTGAATCATGATAGTTATTTGCTTATCATTTCATATTGCATTTATTAGCGTTTCAGACTTTGCTTTATGATTTGTTGCTATCATGACTCCTAAGACTTATGCTTATTTCATTGATCAGACTTGATAAGATTTATTCAGCTTGACTAGCCCTTATGGTCTATTGTTCTAGACCCGGCTATTTCACCAGTTCTCACGAACTTGGTAATGACCTCCGATGTTCGGCCATGTTGACCTACTGGTAGCTAGCCCAGTATGTGGCTGATCCCCACGATATAAGCGTGAGTGTGGTTTGAACATCATCCGATCTTAAGATACTATATCTCAATCATGATGAGGGCTGTAGCGGCAGCCAAGACTTATCACGCTTAGAATTATGACTCCGCTTGACACGCATGTTAATATTGAAAATCTATAAACTCACTAAGCTTTGCTTACAGATGTTGCTTTAAAATTTTACAGGAAAAGCCAAAGGAAAATCACCTGCAGGACCTAGTGCTTAGGTCATCAAGAAATCCAAGTTTTGAAGCTTTCCTAGACCACTTCTCAACAAACTTTCTGGTACTGATTGGAAGACAGCTAATGTGGTGGTTCTGGGTAGACTTGATGTGATGACTGATGTTATGATTAGATTAGACGATTACCCTTTTTATAACTTTATTTTGAAATATGTAACTTAAATCCTAATCTGTAATGTACATGTAATTTTATTATTCCACAATTTAATTACCCTATCTTAGTATGGTTGATATCGTATTGCATGTTGTGGGACCTAGACTCTGAGGACTGACCCGGAAGGGGAGGTCTTCACAGGATGGTATCAGAGCACTAGTTTGAGTGAATCAAGTATTACGTAAGTATACTTGATCTCAAACTGAAGCAATACATATGTAACAATCATTTAGGTGGTTTGAACTGAGATAGGATGTACAGACTGTTAGGATGGGAAAAGGGTACATAGATCTAAGCCTATAAACTGATAGTTAATTGATTTTAATTTTCAGTAGAAGATGTCAGGATCAGGATCAGGTGATATTCCCAACAATATGACCCAACAACAAATGTTTGAAATGATGCAACAATTTCTAGCCCAACACTCAGAACAACAAAACAAAATGATGCAAGAACAGTTTCGTGCCAGAGATGAGGCCGAAGCTAAAAGACGTGAAGAAAAGAAAAATAAGAGAAAAGAAAAGCAAGTCCAGACCAATGAATCTGATTCTGATAATTCAAATCCAGAAACCCAAATAGCTCAGCCAAAAGGCTGCAAATTTAAAGATTTTAAAGCCAGCGGTGCCCTGAACTTCGAGGGTACAGTTAATCCGATTCAGGCGATGGATTGGATTAGCCACACTGAAGAAATCTTCAGGATTTCTGATTGTCTAGATTCGAAGAAAGTAAGCTATGCGTCTGCACTATTTGTGGGAGCTGCCCGTGCCTGGTGGAAAACCCAGCGAAGTATCTATGGTGAGGAGGTGATTCAGACTTTAGAATGGGAGCAGTTTCTTGAAATGTTCAATGCAAAGTACTGCCCGGTCGACCAGCGAGATAAAATGGAAGTACAACTGATGCAGCTGACTCAGGGAACAAAGACAGTCGACGAATACGAGCACGAGTTTTCGCGATTATGCGGTTATTCTTCATACCAGGTTGCTACTGAAGAAAGGAAAATGAATAGGTTCCGAGTAGGACTCAATCCTAGATACAGACATCCGATGAGCGCAATTAAATACAAGAGTTATCTAGAAATGGTAGAAGCAGCTAGACAGATTGAACGAGGGTACTTAGAGTACGGCGATCAGCTCTACGCTCCGTCTACTAATCCGATGAATCCGTCTCCTCCAAAGAAACAGCGGTTTGGCAGATTTTTCAAGCCAAATAAGTCGCAATCTCATCAAACCCATCAGTATAGTTCACAGCCGAAAGCGCAAGCCTACTCACTGACAAACGAGCCACGATTCTGCAAAAGATGCAGAAAATCACATATGGGGTTATGCAATCCAGAAGACGTTACTTGCTTCGCGTGCAACATGATCGGTCACAGCAGTGATGAATGTCCGCAGCAGGGACGAGGATGTGCGAAGTGTGGAAAAAGAGGACACTTTATGTACCAGTGTCGTAGCGGACCGCGTTATCAGTCTCAATCATCAGCAGGAGGTTCTACAGGGAAAAGTTCTGCTGCAACGCCGACTGCACGGACTCGAGCTTTTCAAATTACAGCTGAAGAGGCGAGAGAAACACCAGACGTAGTCACCGGTACGTTTCTGTTAAATACAATTCCTGCTCGTGTGTTATTTGATTCCGGTGCTAGTCGTTCCTTCATATCAACTACTTTCGCTCAAAGACTATATAAATCTCCCTCGAAGCTTCCCGTAATACTTGATATCGAGACAGCCAGCAACAACTATGTTATGGCTGATTCTGTTTATCGTAACTGCACTCTACTTATCAATAACATTGTATTCAATCTCGACCTCATCCCGATTCCTTTAAAAGAATTTGATGTCATCATCGGTATGGATTGGCTAATGAACAACGAGGCCACAATCATCTGCAACCGACGAGTAATCAGAATCAAATCTTCAGACGGTCGAGTACTTGAGATCAAGGGCGAAAAGCGGAAAGGTGCGCATTGCTTTATATCCGTTGAAAAGGCACATAAATACTTGTCTAAAGGTCACGACTCTTACCTTTGTTATGCTCTATCTGAGTTCAGCTCTGAAAAGAAATCGTTGTCCGACATTCCTGTCGTCTGTGAGTTCCCAGACGTATTTCCTGACGATATTTCCGGAGTGCCACCGGAGCGACAAGTCGAATTCAGTATTGACTTGGTTCCTGGTGCGGCTCCTATTGCCAAAGCTCCCTACAGACTTGCACCTGCAGAAATGCAGGAAATGTCAAAGCAGTTGCAAGAGCTGTTAGAGAAGGGTTTTATACGACCGAGTTCATCTCCGTGGGGTGCACCTGTCTTATTCGTTAAGAAGAAAGACGGAACTTTTCGAATGTGCATTGATTACCGCGAGTTGAACAAAGTCACAATAAAGAATAAGTATCCTCTGCCCAGAATTGATGATCTATTTGATCAGCTACAAGGAGCCAGCTACTTTTCGAAAATAGATCTCCGTTCTGGGTATCATCAGTTAAAAGTCAGAGAAGAAGATATTCCAAAGACAGCCTTCCGTACAAGATACGGTCATTACGAATTTCTCGTGATGCCGTTCGGCTTGACAAATGCACCAGCGGCGTTCATGGACCTCATGAATCGCGTGTGCAGACCTATGTTGGATAAATCAGTTATCGTATTCATAGACGATATTCTGATTTACTCCAAAACGGAGGCTGATCATTCTATTCATCTGCGGCAGTTGCTAGAGTTATTGAGAAAAGAAAGACTCTATGCAAAGTTTTCTAAGTGCGAATTCTGGCTCAGACAGATCCAGTTCCTTGGCCATGTTGTTTCTGGCGAAGGAATTTCCGTTGATCCTTCAAAAGTCGAGGCTGTTCAGAAGTGGCAAACACCTCGCAATGCCTCAGAGATAAGAAGTTTCCTTGGATTGGCCGGTTATTATCGGCGATTCATAAAGGACTTCTCAAAGATTGCTGTACCGCTTACAATGCTAACACGAAAGAATACTCCTTTCGTTTGGTCAGATAAACAGCAAGAGGCATTTAACATTCTGAAGCAAAAGCTTATTCAAGCGCCGATTCTAGCCTTGCCAGAAGGTAATGACGATTTCGTTGTTTACAGCGACGCTTCTGGTACTGGCTTAGGATGTGTTCTTATGCAAAGGGGAAAAGTAATTGCCTACGCTTCAAGGCAATTAAAAGACTACGAGAAAAGTGCACCAACTCATGACCTTGAGTTGGCTGCCGTTACCTTTGCTTTGAAAATCTGGCGTCACTATCTATATGGGACTCGGTGTCAGCTCTACACCGATCATAAGAGTCTCAAATATCTTTTCACTCAAAAAGATCTTAACATGAAACAGCGTCGATCCTTGGAGCTTATCAAGGATTATGATTGCGAGATCTTATATCATCCCGGCAAAGCAAATGTTGTCGCGGATGCGTTGAGTAGAAAGTATATCCAGAAAAGTGCTGTTATGCCCTAACTCCAGTTATATTCTCTTCTGATCTTATTGAAGATATTCGAGTTGCTCAAACTGAAGCGCTGAAAGAAGAGAACATAGATTCTGAAAATCTAAAAGGGCAACTACAATTTCTAACTCTGAACCATTTGAGACTTCACTGTCTTAAGGGAAACCGAATCTGGGTTCCTAAATATGGTTCTATTCGTAGCACTCTTCTGTCCGAAGCTCATCAGTCCAAGTTATCTATTCATCCTGGCAGTTCAAAGATGTATTTTGATCTGAAAGCTGACTACTGGTGGCCAGGAATGAAGAAAGATATCGGTAAGTGTGTTGAAAACTGCAGAGTCTGTCAGATGGTTAAGGCAGAACATCAGAAACCCTTCGGGGATATGCAACCACTGCCAGTTCCTGAATGGAAGTGGGAGCATATAACAATGGACTTCATTACGAAGTTGCCTAAGACCAAAAGACAGCACGACTCCATCTGGGTAGTCGTGGATCGATTAACGAAATCAGCACATTTTATTCCGATGAAAGAAACTTATTCTCTCGATAGATTGGCGCAGTTGTACATCACAGAAATTATTTCTCGTCACGGTGTGCCAAAGTCTATCGTTTCTGATCGTGATAGTCGCTTCACATCCAGATTCTGGCAAGCATTACAAGAAGGGATGGGTACTCGGATTTCTATGAGTACTGCTTATCATCCAAATGCAGATGGCCAGAGTGAGCGTACTATCTTAACTCTAGAAGATATGCTTCGTGCCTGCATTCTTGATCTAGGTGGTAACTGGGATGACCACTTGCCGTTGGTCGAATTCTCATATAATAACAGTTATCATTCAACAATCAAGATGGCTCCTTTTGAAGCCTTGTACGGTCGAAAGTGCAGAACTCCTACCTGTTGGCGCGAAACAGGCGAATCGCCAATAGCGGGTCCTGCCCTTCTACAGTTGACTCACGAAAAGATTCAACTCGTTAGAAGGAATATTCTTGAAGCTCAAAGCAGGCAGAAATCATATTATGACAATCGGCATAGATCAATCAGTTTTGCAGTTAACGATTGGGTGATGCTGAAAGTATCCCCAATGAAGAATGTGGTGCGGTTCATTAAAAGAAACAAGTTAGCTCCGAGATTTATTGGTCCGTTCAAGATTGTGGAAAAGATTGGAAATCAATCTTATCGTCTTGATCTACCAGCGGACTTAGCTGGAATACATCCTGTATTCCATGTCAGCCATCTGAGAAAGAGTTTAGCAGATGAAAGAGAAGTACAGTTACCACATGTTAACTTGCAGATTGATGAGAAGCTTCGCGTGGTTGAAGAGCCAGAACGTATTCTGGACTCGAAGACCAAAAAGCTTCGGAATAAAGAGATACAGATGGTGCTCGTCCAGTGGAAACACCACAAAGGTTCGCATCAGTCTTGGGAATCGAGAGATGTTATGAAAGCTACATATCCTGGTCTGTTCGAATCTAGCTAACTTCGGGGACGAAGTTTGTGCGTGGTGGAGCCCATTCTGTAACAACCTAATTTTGATCTAGTCATAAATTCAGTAATATTTTGAACCGATAATGTAATGCTTGAATGTTAAGATAATAATATAATTTTATTATATTATTTATGTTGTTATTAAAATAAAATAAAATATGAAATGGATTAAGTAAATATAATTTTAAATTATATTTATGATATGATTGAGTAAAATAAAAGAGATGTAAAATACAAAAGTTTAGTGGGTTAAATAACAAATGAGACCAAAATTATATATAAAAGCCTAGAAAAATGATCATTTAAGATCATTTAAACACACTTAATTCTCTCTCTACTCTCTCACTAAAACCTACGGCTATTTCAACAAATCCACAAGAAATTCATCATAAATAGCAAGTAATTGAAGATTAAAGTCAAGAAGAAGTTACAATTATCATCAAACAATTGGAATCTACAAGATTTGAGGTAAAAATCTCTTTAAATTCAATATTTATGTATGATTTGGTACGGTTTTGTGTAAAACCGAAAATAAGAATTCAAAACATGAATTTTTGATATTGCATGTATAAAATTTTGAAAGATTATGATGAATTGAAACTAATAAATGAATTAGAAACTAAATTTATTGCTTGAATCATCCAAATTATGAAGAAATCGGAATTTTTATAAAAAATAATGTTCTTGGCAAAAATTTCATATTTTGGATGATCTTGATCAAATAAGTGTGTTTTTGATCAAAGAAATTACATAAAAACACTCAAATAATGTTAACACAACTTTATATAACATTGCATGTTAATAAAAATGAAAATCTGATAATTATTGATAAAATCCGTATGAATATCACCAAGAACACCAAGAACATTTCTGGAAATTTATGAACCAGAAGGATCCGAATTCGGATATGCCCGAATTCGGATAAGGCACCATTTCGGTTCCTGTATTTCGGATCTAGTATCCTAATTTGGATGATCCTAATTTCGGACCATATACTTCGGAGGATTTCAAATTCATCCTCAATTCGGATATGTTTAATTCGGTCCATGCTTGATTCGAAAACCTAGGACCGAATCCGGATGGCCATTTCGGATCTATCCGAATCCGGATAGGTGCTTGGTCCGAATTGGGATACCCGTTTCGGGTTGGTCCGGATCCGGATGATCCGAATCCGGATGATCCGAAACCAGATTTTTATATATTGATATTACAACTTAAAGAATGATTTGTGAAATTATCAGTTATCAGAATCAGATAAAATAAAGATTATGAAAAAGACATGAAATTGATATAAATTTGACAATAATAATTCTGGACAAGTTCAGTTGATATCTGAACATAGACCCAAAGAATTTAAAGACAAATGATGATGATAAAGATGACGAAAATGACATGATATCATCATGATTGATTTTGAACAGGTTCAGTATATTATCTGAACAAAGACTAAAAGACTTAAAAGCGGGTCAGAGATTTGATTTGACAAAGAAAAAGAATTGACAAGATTACAGATTGACGAAATCCTGAGATAACTCAGGTGGCAGATTCTTATATCTGTTTGACCAAGACCCAGAACTGTGAGTTATAGAATTGAACATGCAAAGATCCGTTTGAGATATATTGATGCTGTTACATTATTTGACATTCATTTATCAGCTGGATTGAGACCTGTGCACACCATGGATGGGTGTTGCCCAGTGAATCATGATAGCTATTTGCTTATCATTTCATATTGCATTTATTAGCGCTTCAGACTTTGCTTTATGATTTGTTGCTATCATGACTCCTAAGACTTAAGCTTACTTCATTGATCAGACTTTATAAGACTTATTCAGCTTGACTAGCCCTTATGGTCTATTGTTCTAGACCTGGCTATTCCACCAGTTCTCACGAACTTGGTAATGACCTCCGATGTTCGGCCATGTTGACCTACTGGTAGCTAGCCCAGTATGTGGCTGATCCCCACGATTTAAGCGTGAGTGTGGTTTGAACATCATCCGATCTTAAGATACTATATCTCAATCATGATGAGGGCTGTAGCGGCAGCCAAGACTTATCACGCTTAGAATTATGACTCCGCTTGACACGCATGTTAATATTGAAAATCTATAAACTCACTAAGCTTTGCTTACAGATGTTGCTTTAAAATTTTACAGGAAAAGCCAAAGGAAAATCACCTGCAGGACCTAGTGCTTAGGTCATCAAGAAATCCAAGTTTTGAAGCTTTCCTAGACCACTTCTCAACAAACTTTCTGGTACTGATTGGAAGACAGCTAATGTGGTGGTTCTGGGTAGACTTGATGTGATGACTGATGTTATGATTAGATTAGACGATTACCCTTTTTATAACTTTATTTTGAAATATGTAACTTAAATCCTAATCTGTAATGTACATGTAATTTTATTATTCCACAATTTAATTACCCTATCTTAGTATGGTTGATATCGTATTGCATGTTGTGGGACCTAGACTCTGAGGACTGACCCGGAAGGGGAGGTCTTCACAGCAGAGATTAAATTTCACAAAGCCAGGGCCAAGGAAATGGGTCTTCCTATGCAAAAATATTTTGAGTTTAGAGAAGAACAGCTTCAAGCCCTGGAAGCTCTAAGGAAAGAAGAAGAATCTGCCAAAGCTGCTAAGTCTCTTGCACTTCAAGAGTCAAAGAAAATCAAAATGTCCTCTCTTGAAGTGCAAAAGAAATTAATGGATGCTGCTAAGGGGTCAGCAGGAGAGAAGGAAGCAGAAAAAGAAAAAGGTGCTCTGGTCTCAGTGACCAAAACTCCAGTGCCCACTGCAAGAGCTCAATTCCACTTTGACAACCTGGCAAGAAGAAAATTTCAGGATGTTGCTGATAGAAGGCTTGCCAAGGAAGCAATTGTCAAAGCTGTGCCCATATAAAGAAAAGGCAGTCAGTGGAAGTTGAAAATAACCAGAATGGGTGCAACAGGCCCAGAATTAGAAACATATGACTACACTGATGTTGCACAAATGGGGTACAGAGAATGGATTGAGCTGGCAGTTGCTCTGAGCGAGTCTAAGTTAGAAACTGCTAAGACTGTCAGAGCATATGTCAAGAAGCTGATGGAGAGGGTGAAGAATCTTGGCCTGATCTCTAAAGAGGTTAGTGAGGGTGTCTATGTGACACAACAAAAAATAAAGGCCAGGAGGACAAGGAAAGACACTGAGCTGGAAGAACTCCTTGTGATGATTGAACAAAAAGACTATGTTGTGGAGATCAAAGGAGTTAACCACAGCCTGCCCAAAGGAGTGGAGTTTGAAGAAGGTAAGTTAATTGAAGAACCTGAGTTCGAGGCATTTTTTGTAGATCCCTTAACCCAGAGAAAGTGTTTTCAGAGAGCTTCAGACCTACACAAAGTTGGTCTTAAGCAGCTTGCAGCCTTCAGAATTGCCAACTCCTTCAGACAGTCCAGCAAGTGGAGAACAGCCATCTGGGATGAGCTGAGAGGTTTTTATGACAGAGGTGAGCTTCAAGATCCAAATTTCATGTTTCTCAGAGTTGAAATTCGAGATCTGGAAGAAACAAGAGAGGAACATGAAAGAATGTTTGAAGAAGGACTGCCACCTCCAGTACAGTAATGTCCATCTAGCAAACAGGGTAGGTGAAGAATGGAAGCTGTCTATTAGTTGGACAGGCTTACCATTATCTGCTCCCAACACAAACAGTCCAAAAATCTGCTGTACATTAGTTGTACTTTAATTACATATGTTGTAATTTCTCTTTTGCATCAATTGTAATATACATCAGTACATCAGTTGCACTCTTGTAAGAACATGTGTTATTTTATGTAATCAAGAATCAGTGTATATATAAACTGATCTTTTACCTTACTTTGATGTTGTAATTTTATTCAGCAAATGTACTGTAAAAATATATGGTGATTTTTGATAAGGCCAGCTTGGTCTGGTTATTGCAAATAGGGGGAGATTGTTAGGCACAAAAAGGCATCAGTCAAACCTGTTCTGCATCTGAGGGGAGATTTTCAATCAAACCTGTTGATGCATTTGAAGGTTGAATTTAAGGCCTGTAATATGCCTTATTGAAACCTGAAAATGATTTGCAATATCAGTCCAAAGCTGTTCACCCTGTTGCATGTGTTGCAACAAAGGCAGTTTGTCCAAGCTGTTCAGTCTGCTGAACAGGCTGGACATAAACTGTCTACGCTGCTCTACACTGGTGAGCAGCTTGGGCAGTTTTCAAGTGTTCTGTTCTTTGTGAACAGAACCTGTTCTTTGTGAACAGGCTAAACACTTTATGGAATATGTTTCCAAGTCTTCATGTATTGTTTTTGGCTAGAAGATCAGCTTAAAAAGTCGAAGACAAAGTGGAAATCAGAACTGCTCAGCCTGCCCAAGCTGTTCTATTCCATGAAGACAAAAGGATATTTGAAAAAGGGCGACAGACCTTTTTCTTATATCAAAATAGGCCTTGACAAAGGAAGAAAGACGCAAAGTTGACATTCCTTATTTGGTTAAAGTCAATGCAACAGTAGACAAAGTGAAAAGACAAAAGTTCTGCCCACATGAAGACAAGTCTGCTTTTTCTGAATGTGCAGAAAAGTTTATGTTGTCTTTTCAACAAGACTTCACCTTTTTCCTTTCGTCCAATGAAGAAGCTTCACTTAGATCCTCTGAGTGAGTATTAAAAGAAACTTCCAAGGATTGAAAGATCAAGCCAAAAAGCTAAGTGCTGAAGCCAAGAGTGTACGTGCATTCAAGTGTATCTTTCATGCATGCAAGTCTTCTTGGATAAAACAATGTTTTGTGTCTAAGCTGTTCTTATCCAAGCTGTTCCTCTAAGTCTTGTAAACACAGTGAGTGATTCTTAGTGAGTGTATTCATTGTAACTAGTTTAGGTCTGTCTTAGACTAGTTAAACATACTGTTGTATCTGTCATCTCAGCTTGAACCTTTCCGCATTCAAGCTTGTTTGTAATTAACATTTGTTGATAATACATACAAACATTGAGAAAATTGTGTGTAGTTTTTAAATTGCTGTATTCACCCCCCTCTACAGCTTAAGGCTATACTTGGGAAACCTTTCGGGACCTACAGTTTACAAGACTCAGAAGGACAGCTTGAATAAGAACAGCTTAAGCACAAAGCACTGTTTTACCCAAGCAGACTTGCATGCATGAAAGACACACTTGAATGCACGTTCACTCTTGGTTTTTGGCACTTAGCCTTTTTTTTTGGCTTAATCTTTCAATCCTTGGAAGTTTCCTTTTATGCTCACTCAGAGGATCTAAGTGAAGCTTCTTCATTGGACGAAAGGAAAAAGGTGAAGTCTTGTTGAAAAGACAACATAAACTTTTCTGCACATTCTGAAAAGCAGACTTGTCTTCATGTGGGCAGAACTTTTGTCTTTTCTTTTTGTCTACTGTTGCATTAGCTTTAACTAAATAAGGAATGTCAACTTTGCATCTTTCTTCCTTTGTTAAGGCCTATTTTGATATAAGAAAAAGGTATGTCACCCTTTTTCAAATATCCTTTTGTCTTCATGTGACAGAACAGCTTGGGCAGGCTGAGCAGTTCTGTTTTCCACTTTGTCTTTGACTTTGTAAACTGATCTTCTAGCCAAAAACAATACATGAGGACTTGGAAACATATTCCATAAAGTGTTTAACCTGTTCACAAAGAACAGGTTCTGTTCACAAAGAACATAACACTTGAAAACTGCCCAAGCTGCTCACCAGTGTAGAGCAGCGTAGACAGTTTATGTCCAGCCTGTTCAGCAGACAGAACAACTTGGACAAACTGCCTTTATTGCAACACATGCAACAGAGTAAACAGCTTTGGACTGATATTGCAAATCATTTTTCAGGTTTCAATAAGTCATATTACAGGCCTTAAATTCAACCTTCAAATGCATCAACAGGTTTGATTAATAATCTCCCTCTCAGATACAACACAGGTTTGACTGAGGCCTTTTTGTGCCTAACAATCTCCCCCTATTTGCAATAACCAGACTAAGCTGATCTTATCAAAAACCACTATATATTTTACAGTACATATGCTGAAATAAAATTACAACATTAAAGTAAAGAAAAAGATCAGTTTATATATATACTGATTCTTGATTACATAAAACAACACATGTTTTTGCAAGAGTACAACTAATGTAGTAATGTATATTACAACTAATGTAAATAAGCGAAGTTACAACACATGTAATAAAGTACAACTAATGTACAAAAAGTTTTGGACTGTTGGTGTTGGGAGCAGATAATGGTAAGCCTGTCCAACTGATGGACAGCTTCCATTCTTCACCTACCCAGATGGTAGATGGACTTTACTCCAGTGGTGGGGACCTTCAAACATCTTTTCAAGTTCCTCCCTTGTATCCTCAAGCTCTTCAATTTCACTTCTGATGATCATAAACTTGGGATCTTCAAGTTCACCTCTCTCATAAAAGCCTCTGAGTTGATCCCAGACGGCTACTCTCCACCTGCTTGACTGCCTAAATGAAACTACAAGTCTGAAGGCTACAAGTTGTCTCAGATCCACCTTGTATAGATCTGATGCTCTTTGAAAGCATTTCTTCTGAGTTAAGGGATCTACAAAATATGCCCCAAGCTCAGGCTCTTCAATTATCTTGCCTTCTTCAAACTCTACTCCACTAGGCAGGCTGTAGTCAACTCCCTTCATCTCAACAGCATAGTCACCCTGTTCAATTAAAATGAGGAGTTCTTCAAGCTCGGTGTCTTTCCTTGTCCTCCTGGCCTTTATTTTTGGTTGTGTCACATAGACACCTTCACTAACTTCTTTAGAGATCAGGCCAAGATTTTTCACTCTCTCCATCAACTTTTTGACATATGCTCTGATTGTTTTTGCCGTTTCTGACTTAGATTCACTCAGAGCAACTGCCAACTTAATTCACTCCCCGTACCCCATCTGTGCAACATCAGTGTAGTCATACGTTTCTAGTTCTGGGCCTGTTGCACCCATTCTGGTTATTTTCAACTTCCACTGACTGCCCTTTCTTGATATGGGAACAGCTTTGACAATTGCTTCCTTGCGTAGCCTTCTATCAGCAACATCCTAAAATTTTCTTCTAGCCAAGTTGTCGAAGTGGAACTGAGCTCTTGCAGAGGGTACTTGTGTTTTGGTCACAGAGACCTGAGCACCCTTTTCTTTTTCTCATTCCTTCTCTCCTGCTGATCCCTTAGCAGCTTCCATTAATTTCTTTTGCATTTCCAGAGAGGACATTTTAACTTTCTTTGCCTCTTGAAGTGCAAAAGACTTAGCAGCTTTGGCAGATTCTTCTTCTTTCCTTAGAGCTTCCAGGGCTTGAAGCTGTTCTTCTCTGAACTCAAAGTATTTGTGCATGGGAAGACCCATTTCTTTAGCCCTGGCTTTGTGAAATTTAATTTCTGTTGCATTCTGCTGTAGGGGATCAACTGCTGCTTTTTCTTTTCCTTTAGCTGCTGTAGTGGCAGCAGCTTCAGGACTTTCCTCCTCTTTTTCTTCTTCTTCTTGTAAAATCAGATGTCTCCTTCTGCTGCTTGGTCTGTCCTCAGGAATGAATTCCTCCCCCTTAGACTGAGCAGGGATTGGAGATTCAGCCTGAGTAGGCTGAGCAGCATGGGAGGCACCTTCCATTGTACCTGTAGTTGATGTCCCTGTTGGTTGACCAGTGGGTGTTGCAGGCACTGATTTCTCCTTAGGAGAAGAAGTTTTCTCCCCCTTAGACTTAGTCTTCGAGGCAGATGACTTCTCCCCCTTTGAAGGAGATGGACCAGCACCTTCAACACCTGGTCTGCCTGAAGACACGAAGTCATCAGGCTTGCCAGCAGTTTTGGCAGCAGGCCTGGGACCAACAAGGCTATTCACTAAGAATGCCAAGTTGTCCTTCACCTCTGCAAGCTGGGAAAGACAAGATTGAAGAGAATAGGCCTGGGTGTCAGTAAGAGAGGTCAGTTTGACAATGTTTTCCCTATCAGAAGCTGTGAATAGCAGACTTTGAAGCTGTGCAAGATGTAGTTCAAGGGAATCTTGCACATCAGCAAGGTCTGATGACACAGAATTGGATAGGGAGCCAATGACAGTGTTCAAGTTGGCCAATGTGGCAGGAAGGGTAGAAATGCAAGAGGTGAGGAGAGATGACAGCTGTTGAGAGATAGCTGCCATTGAGGACACTGAGTCCTGTTGTAGTGAAAGAATAGAGGAAAGGGAAGTAGAGACACTTTGCAGCTGTGCAGTGAGTGCAAGCAGCTGTGGAGAGTGGTCAGGTTGTGTAGTGGCTGGGAAGGAATCTTTGAACAGATCAAAGAAACCTTTAAGCTGTGCAGACACAGAGTCTGAAATGAGAGAAGGTAAAGAGGACACATAGGATTCTAAAGAACTAACTTTGTTAGTCAGCAGTGTAAGCTGATCCTTCAAAGGAACATCTTTAGGAGATGGAGGTGTATGGGTGGACTATTTAGATTGTGTTGAGGGAGAGTATGAGGATGATGCTGGTGTATGAGGATGTGATGGAGAGGGGAGAGGAACAGTTGAAAAAAGCTCCATAGCCTGGGCAAAAGTAATGTGGCCCAGCTTGGAGGGTTCAAATGGTCCCTCAGCAGTGGCAGTAGCTGCATCATCAGGAAAAGGGGTTGATGTTGGGGGTCTTTCAGATGCTGCTTGTGTTGCAGCACCTTCATTAAGGCCAGTGGGTGTTCCCTTTGCAGTGCCTTGGTGTAAAAGCACCTCATCATGGGGAGATGGGACATGCATTTCAACATCAGCAGTGGTGAAACCTGTTGATGGAGTTTGCATAAAAGAGGCAGCCTCACCTAAGGGATGGTATGTTCCCTGAGGTTCATCAGCATGAGCTGTTGGTCCCTCAGCAGCTGTTTGGTGTTGAACAGCTGGATCATAGGGAGCAGAAATTTGAGGCTGAGCTGCTGATTGGTCTATACCAGCAGTGTGGACACCTCGTGCAGACTCAGGGTGTAAAGAAGTTTGATGTGGGGACAGTGTGGAGCAGTATGGAGTGGAGAGGACTCCTGTCTTTCAATATTCTCAGCCTGTTGGGAGGCTGGAATAGTTGAGGTGGGTATCTCCTGTTGTACAACTGACTCCTGTTGGGAGGAACCAGAGGGTCTAGGCTGACTTTGGGTGGACTCAGGTTGGAGTGAAGCAGGCTCCAATTGTGCTGAACCTTCTCCCAAAATAGGAGAGGCAGCAGGGGTGGCTTCTCTTACAACTGAACCATGTTGGGAGGGAACAGAGGAGCTAGTTGTGGGGGCTGATTTCTTTTTGGCCAGAGATTTGCGTTGGTATTGGATGGAAGAAGTAGGTGACTGTGGAGAGGTGATAGGTACTGTTTGGACAGGGTGGGAGACTGGGTCAGGAATAGGTGGGTTTGCCTATTCCCTGGTCTCAGGTGCCACAAAGGCACCAGCCACAAAGGCTTCAGGGTCAACAGATGACCCAGGGTGAGGAGTTTGCTCCCCTCAGCCACAGAGGCCGAGGAAGCAGACTCAGACTGAGCTGTTTTGGCCTTCTTGTGGGCAGGCCCAGATTCAGCGGTTGCCATGGTCCTTTTAACATGCTTAGACCTGGATTTGGATTTTGCCTTGGGAGCAGTTTCAGGATCCACCCTCACAGCAGAGGGTCTTTCCACCAATCCTAATAGCCTCCTCATTGGTGTTGACAAAGGAGGCTCATTGGGTAGAACAGGAGTATAAAACACTCTATTCCCTATTACAGGGAATGCAACAGTCTTAAGTAAAGGCTGAGAGGAATATAGTTGCTCACCACAATGATGTTTGAAAATAAGGCTTAAAAACCTTGGATACCGAACAGCAGCTGGACGGTTTTCTTGTTGGACCAGGTTCCTCAGATTCAGGAAAATCCATTTGGCCATGTCGATTGTTGTCCCATCCACCAGCTGTAGAACAATGGGGACTTCATCACGACTTAGTTGATCGAATGAACCAACTTTACTTCTGAAGCACATTACCACCGAGGCAAATAGAAAACTGTAGGTCGGAGACAAATCCTTCCTAAACAGTGTTGCTCCGATTTTGGGTTCTGCTACACCACAGAAACGTAGCAGATTGCACATTTGATCATCTTCAGGTTGAGGCATGTCATATGGGTCAGCAGTTGGCAAACGAAGAACCTCCCTGAGAAGAGCAGCTGTGATATCAATGGTCTGAGTCCCATTGAGAATAGTTCCTCTTATGACTTTGGTGTTGGGGTTGTAGGCACAAGTGTACCAAAATTCGTACACCATCTCCTGGTACATGACTCCAGGATTAGCAGTCATTGCATAGTTCAACGGATGAACTCTCAGAAATTCCACCATTTGTTCATAACCCTTCCCCACATAGTTTTTGGGAATGGTTAGGTTAGCAATGTAGTTTGTGGGCTTTATGGTCAGCATCGTGGTAACTGATGAGTGTTTCACAACATCATTACCAACGAATACTGGTAGAAAGGGAGTATTTCTTTGAGCCATTGAAGGTTTGGAATTTTTGGGAAGCAGAAGACACTTAGTCGATTTAAGGTTCTTGAGGATTTCTGGAAATAGTGAGGAAGACGAAGATGAAACAGTAGGGGGTATTTATAGGATTTGAATGTGAGTGGGTATGAGAGAGAAACATTTGGGTGGTTGATTTGAAAAAGTCGTTAACGGAAAACGGAACGGTTGTCCATGTCAGACCGTTTGTCAGACCACTTGAGCCCTTTTTAGTCACTAACACACGTAACCCACATTATCCGCAGTAATTAAGTTAAATAAAACAAAAATTAAGTAACTTAATTGTGAAGAAAGGTAGTTAAAGTTGTTGGTCTAAGCTGTTGGTCAAACCTGTGATGAGCAGTGTCATCACATGCTGTTCACTCTTCAAGCTGTTCCCTCAACCTGTTCAGCTATATAAGAACAGGTTGTGTTCAATAGTTGATCAGGTTACAAGACAATGGCTTGTAAATCAGTGTGAAGGAGTGAGCAGGGTAGAGAATGAACCATCAGAGCAGGCTGAACGAGTAAACTGTTTTTGTTCAGCCTGTTGTATGTTCAAGCTGTTCAAGAATTTCAGAAAAATAGCTAAGTACAGAATATACATAACCTGTTCTATCTAGGCTGTTCTGAGAAACTTGAGCAGTGTGAGACATACAAAGTTTTAGACCTTTGAGGACACTTAGTCACTTTTGTTTAACATGTCAAGCTTGCTGACAAGGTAATTAAATCTGGTTTCATCAAGAGGTTTGGTGAAAATTTCTGCAAGCTGTTCATTAGTGGAAATAAAACTTACCTCCACATTACCTTTCTGAATGTGATCCCTGATGAAGTGATGTCTGACCTCAATATGCTTTGTTCTTGAATGAAATACTGGATTGTTGGAAATGGCTATGGCACTTGTGTTATCACACAGAATAGAAATTTTCCTATACACAAGCCCATAGTCTTCAAGCTGATGCTGCATCCACAAAATCTGCCCACAGCAGCTTCCAGCAGCAATGTACTCAGCTTCAACAGTAGAAGTAGACACTGAGTTCTGCTTCTTACTACACCAACTTATCAACTTACCACCAAGGAGTTGACATCCACCTGTTGTACTTTTCCTATCTAGCCTGCATCCTGCAAAATCAGAATCTGAATAACCTGTTAGTTCAAGACTTGAGTCTTTGGGATACCGAAGACCCAAACCTGGTGTACCCTTTAGGTATCTGAAGATTCTTTTAACAGCAGCTAGATGAGATTCCTTTGGATCAGCTTGGAATCTAGCACACAAATAGGTGGCAAACATAATATCAGGTCTACTAGCAGTTAAGTATAGCAAGCTCCCAATCATACCTCTGTAAGCTGTTACTGAAACAGCTTTGCCATTGGCATCAGCATCCAATTTTACATTGGTTGCCATTGGGGTTTTAATAGGAGAACTTTGATCAAATTTAAACTTTTTCAAGAGATCTAAAGTATACTTTCCTTGATTTATAAAAATTCCAGTTGAGGTTTGTTTAACCTGTAATCCTAAAAAGAAAGTAGGTTCTCCCATCATACTCATTTCATATTTGGATTTCATGAGTAATGAAAAATTCTTGCATAACTGCTCATTGGTAGAACCAAATATTATGTCATCCACATAAATTTGAACAAGCATAATATCAGACTTCACCTTCTTTATGAAAAGTGTGGTATCCACTTTACCTCTGGAATACCCATTGCTCATAAGGAATTCAGTTTGAGTGTCATACCAGGCTCTAGGGGCTTGTTTAAGACCATAGAGAGCTTTGTCCAACTTATAGACAAAACCTGGATGTTGTTCATTTTCAAAACCTGGAGGCTGCTTGACATAAACTTCTTCTTGCAGCTTCCCATTCAAAAATGCACTCTTCACATCCATTTGAAATACCTTAATGCTCTTATGAGCAGCGTAGGCTAGATACAAACGAATTGCTTCTAGCCTGGCCACAGGAGCAAATGTTTCATCGTAGTCAATTCCTTCCTCCTGTCTATAACCTTGAGCAACCAGTCTTGCCTTATTTCTAATGACATGACCTTGCTCATCCATCTTATTCCTGAAAACCCATTTAGTGCCAATTATAGTTTTACCTTTAGGAGCAGGGACCAGCTTCCATACCTTGTTTCTCTCAAACTGATTGAGTTCTTCTTGCATGGCAGTGATCCAATTGGCATCTCTTAGTGCTTCATCCACCTTCTTTGGCTCCATTAGTGAAACAAAACTAGAGAACATACAGAAGTTCCCTAAGTTGTCCCACCTTGTTTGTACCCCTTTGTTGATGTCACCAATTATTTGATCATTGGGGTGATATCTGACCCACTTAGGATCATTCTTCAATGAGGATTCTCCTGAGTTATCAGCAGCTTCAGCAGGTCCTGTTGAACAGCTCTCAAGATTTTCAGACACACTGTTGTCTTGAGCCTGTTCACTTGTTGAACATGACCGACCACTGTTGAACATATCAGCAGAGGAACCAGGAAAATCAGCATTGATAGGTTCAGGACATGTAGTTGTAATTAAGTCAGTACACTTATTCACACAGGATGTATTGACATAATCATCATCATGCCCATCATGGTTAACAGGTTCCACACTGGATGTAGTGGAAGCTTTTGAGTCCTCTTCACTGTTTGAATGCATGAGATCATCAAAGTTTAACTCCCCTGAAACTGATTCAGGAACAGCTTTGGTGGAAGCATTCTTGGACTCTTCAAAGGTGACATTGATAGATTCATCTATCACCTTTCTTTTGTTGTTGTACACTCTGTAGGCTTTGGAGATAGCAGAGTAGCCAACAAACACACCTTCATCAGCTTTTGGTTTAAACTTTGCCAGTTGGTCCCTTTGATTCAGAATGAAGCAGGGACACCCAAACACATGGAAGTAACTAACATTTGGCTTCCTCCCTTTGAGCAGCTCATAGGGAGTCTTATGAACCTTTTCACCACTAAGGATCTGTTTTGGGTGAAGCAGGCAGTGTTAACAGCTTCAGCCCAAAATGATGAAGGTAAACCAGATGCACACAGCATGGTTCTAGCAGCTCCAATGAGAGTTCAGTTTCTCTTTTCAACAACTCCATTCTGTTGTGGAGTTCTTACAGCTGAAAAGTTTTGAGTGATTCCTTTCTCTTCACAGAAGTCTTCAAGAGTACTGTTTCTGAATTCAGTACCATGATCACTTCTAAGCTGCTTCACTTGGGCAGAGTTCAACATTTCCATCTTTTTCACAAATCCAATAATTTCTCTAGCAGCCTCTCCTTTGCTCTTTAGGAAGAAAACCCATGTATACCTGGAGAACTCATCAACCATTACTAGAGTGTATCTTCTTCCTCCTAGACTTGAGACATTGACAGGTCCAAACAAGTCCATATGGATTAAGAAGAGAGGAGTATCAATAGAAAAATTATGTTTGGATTTAAAAGATGATTTCCTCTGCTTGCCTTTCTCACAAGCTGTGCAGAGTCTATCCTTAACAAAGGTCATAGAAGGCAAACCTGTCACCAACTCTTTCTTACAGAGTTTGTTGATGTTCTTGAAGTTCAGGTGTGACAGCCTTTTGTGCCATAACCAGTTTAGGTCTGCATTTGTTCTTGTGAGAAAACAGGTTTCATTTGTAGGATCAGCAGATTGCATGTCCACAACATATACACCTTTCTTTCGTTGAGCACACAGCACAACGTTGCCTTGGGGATCCAATATGTAACCCAGGTGCTCATCAAAGTTAACCTTGTAGCCAGCATCACACAGTTGACTTATGCTAACAAGGTTATGTTTCAGCCCAACCACATACGCTACTCTTTTGAACACTGCAGCACCAGCTTTAAGAGTTCCATATCCTTCAGTGGATCCCTGCACATTGTCACCAAATGTGACTTTTGGCCCTTTTTCAGGCCTGAGATCACTCAGCAGGTCCTTACAACCTGTCATGTGTCCTGAGCAGCCACTGTCCAAGTACCAAACCTGGGATGGTTGTTTTTCCTGCATAGTGACAAGAGGAATATTAGTCATTTTTAGGGGAACTCATCACAGAGATGAGTTCTCCTACTTCATCAACATTTGTTGATGGACTTATGATATCAACACTAATATTTCCTATTTGAATGGTATCAGTTTGGATACCACTCTCATTGACTGAGATGTTTCCAACACTGCTTATTTTAGCTGTGAGGGAACCATCAGAGTCAGCTGGTCTCATGTCCTCAGTTTCAGGACAGTCTTTGGCCAGATGTGTCTTCATTCCACACTTATAGCATTTTCTCCTCTTAGCATTTTTGGAAGAAGACCTTTCAGAGACACATTCTGAGTTATTTCTGTTGATTTTTTCAGCAGGTTTAGCAAACTTATTACTATTTGATGAATCAACAGCTTGAGTGGAAGGATCAATAGCAACAGCTTTGCCTGTCTCTTCTTTCCTCTTTTTAGGAGGACAGATGTCAAAGATAGGAAGCTTAACTGGCTTTTGAACTTCCACAGGTTTAGGAAACTTATTCCCAAATCTCTCAGGCTGAGCAATGGCTTTGCCTTTGTTCTTCCTGAGATGTGATTGATGTTGCCTATCAACATAATCATTATTTTTGGTTTTGAAAAACTTATTTTCATTTAAAACCAGTTTACCACTATGATTAGAAAACTTATTTGAAATCACAGCAGGTTTGCCTTCAACATGAGACTTACCCTTGTTAAAAGCAGACTGCTTACCTTTTGAAAACTTATTTTCAAAGTGTTCAGCATTAAAAGGATTAGTATGCCTTTTTACATCAGCTTTAGACCCAAAGCCTGTTTTGTCAACAGGCTTGGTGTCCACAGCTGCAGTTTGGACATGCTTTCCTTTCTTTTACTTGTGTGAATCAGTAGAGCACTTAGCAAGCTGATTTGATGGAGAATTCATTTCATCAGCAGCTTTTGAGCTAGGTTCACACGAGCTGTCAGTGTTTTGAGGCCTGACAAACCTGTTTGTTGAGATTAATTTGCCATTCACTTTTTGAATAAAAGTGTTTGGAAGCTCACCAAGAGTGGACAAGTCATCTTTCAAATTATTAACCTCAACAATGGAAGCTGCTGTGTCAAGATCCCCTCCAAGATAGGCTTGGATTTGTGCAGGAATCTGCTGACTTATGCAGTGGCTGACTTTTTGTGCAGATTGGCACCAAGAGTCAACTATCTTTTGAAGCTAAGCATGTTTTATATCTATTTCTCTCTTTTCTTCCTAGTAAAATAGAGTTGATGTGTTTTAATTCATCAAGCTCAGTTTCCAACTTATGGAAACTATCCAGTTTACAGGATTTTGTTTCAAGATCAGTTTTAAGCTTAGAGATTTCAGATAATAAAACAGTATGCTTCTCAACAGCAGCTTTCAGATCAACAAGCATATATTCAAACATTTTAACTTTTTCTTCAAAACTGTAATCCATAAAATTTTGTACCTTATACATCATTGTAGGGTTCCAGTTCTCCAAGCTGCTAAAAGCTTCAGCTTCAGCCAGATCCTGTTTGAAGTTGCTTGTTGATGGGACATCAGTGTTGGCCATCAGACAGTGATTGTCCTTCTTCATCAGATGATGAATCAGACTCCTCCCAGTCACAAGTCTCTGCCATGAGTCCCTTTTGTCGGATGGAAACCACTGAGTTTTCCAACTTCTTCAGCTTAGCCATTGCCATAAGGTACTTAACCCTATAGCCATCATCCCTGTTTGTCTTGTGTGGTTTGGATGACTGACCAACAGCTTTTGACACACAATCAGCAGCTATGTGGCCAGGTTTGCCACATTTGAAGCACTCAGCTTTGGTCTTATCAAATGCATTCTTTTTAACAGCATTTGAGCTTCCCTGCAGCATGTTTCTACCAAACCTTATATTGTTGAACCTTTTGACAAGCATGGCTATCATTTGCTCATCATCCAGTTCAGCAAGATCTGCATTGACTTCCTCATCCGACACTTCCTCCTTATCATCAGCCTGTTGATCAGGTTGAGTGAACATATCACCCATCTGACTTACAGGTTGTCTCACACTAGCCACAAAGGCTGCACCTTTCTTAGTCATTTCCAAGGCATTTCTCTTCTGTTGCCTTGACTGCTCATCATTTAGTAAGGATCCATATAGGTTAACAAGATCCATACTTCTGATGGTACCTGAATTCCTTAAAATTGTAGAAAAATAATTCCATTCTTCAGGCAGGATGTCCAAGAATTTGTTTACCAGAGTCAGACTGTCCTTGGTGATTCCAACAGCTTTGAGATCATTAACAAGAGCAGTAAACCTGGTGTAGGTTTCTGTGAGAGTGTCCTTTGGTTTTGCAGAGAAGAGTTCATACTGTCTAACAAGATTATTAATCATGTTATCCAGTGTGATTGTGGGTCCATCATAGACTGTACACAAAGTATCCCACATCTCCTTTGCAGTCTTCATCTTCTCAACCTGTTTGAACACATCATCAGGCAGAGAGATGACCAGGTTATTTCTAGCCTTTGCATCAAGAGCCAGCAGTCTTTTATCTTCATCAGACCATTGAGCTTTTGCTTTCTCAAATGTTCTGATTTCAGGAGCAGCTCCTTCAACAGCAGGAGTTATAGTTGTAACAGAGGTTGGCACATAGGGACCCTCCATTACAATCTCTGGTAGTTGCATATCCAGATTCTCTAAGTAGAGCATCATTCTGCACTTCCAACCAGAGAAGTTCTGATGATTGAACTTTGGAGGTTTGCCCATTGAACCATTGTCGTAGTATGAGGAACTTGCAGCACTGTTGTCCATGAAAACTTTGGGAGAATGAGAGATCTAGAATGACACACACTCTAGCCTGCTCTGATACCAGTTGTAGGTCCCGAAAGATTTTCCAAGTATATAGCCTTAAGCTGTAGAGGGGGGTGAATACAGCAATTTAAAAACTACACACTACTTTCTCAATGTTTGTATGTATTATTAACAAATGTTAATTACAAACAAGCTTGACTGCGGAAAGGTTCAAGCTGGGATGACAGATACAACAGTATGTCAACTAGTCTAAGACATACATAAACTTGTTACAATGAATACACTCACTAAGAATCACTCACTGTGTTTACAAGACTCATAAGGACAGCTTGAATAAGAACAGCTTAAGCACAAAGCACTGTTTTATCCAAGCAGACTTGCATGCATGAAAGACACACTTGAATGCACGTTCACTCTTGGTTTTTGGCACTTAGCCTTTTTTTTGGCTTAATCTTTCAATCCTTGGAAGTTTCCTTTTATAATCACTCAGAGGATCTAAGTGAAGCTTCTTCATTGGACGAAAGGAAAAAGGTGAAGTCTTGTTGAAAAGAGAACATAAACTTTTCTGCACATTCTGAAAAGCAGACTTGTCTTCATGTGGGCAGAACTTTTGTCTTTTATTTTTGTCTACTGTTGCATTAGCTTTAACTAAATAAGGAATGTCAACTTTGCATCTTTCTTCCTTTGTTAAGGCCTATTTTGATATAAGAAAAAGGTTTGTCACCCTTTTTCAAATATCCTTTTGTCTTCATGTGACAGAACAGCTTTGGCAGGCTGAGCAGTTCTGTTTTCCACTTTGTCTTCGACTTTGTAAACTGATCTTCTAGCCAAAAACAATACATGAGGACTTGGAAACATATTCCATAAAGTGTTTAGCCTGTTCACAAAGAACAGAACACTTGAAAACTGCCCAAGCTGCTCACCAGTGTAGAGTAGCGTAGACAGTTTATGTCCAGCCTGTTCAGCAGACAGAACATCTTGGACAAACTGCCTTTGTTGCAACACATGCAACAGGGTAAACAGCTTTGGACTGATATTGCAAATCAATTTCAGGTTTCAATAAGGCATATTACAGGCCTTAAATTCAACCTTTAAATGCATCAACATGTTTGATTAATAATCTCCCCCTCAGATGCAGAACAGGTTTGACTGAGGCCTTTTTGTGCCTAACAATTATATAGTAGTATAGATGTTTAACGAACAATTAACAATAATTAACGATAAATACTTGCGGAATTGTGGTCAAATTTAAATTTTCAATTATACAAAAGACATCAACATGATTCTCCTCACTTTACGACCTATCAATATGCAAATTTCGGTGAATCATGGGTCAAAGTTCAAGGTTTACAATGTCTAAACATCCGAAATATAAGGTCGTGAACAGAAGCTATGTCCATTCCCATGTGTGAGTCAAAACGGAAGTCCACTAAATCCTAACCCCAAACACGTCAAGCCATATACCAGACAATGGAGCCGCTAGTCAAGCTCCAATCCACTATCATGATGGTCCAGCGTGACCCTTTCCTTTTTCCTGAAAAGGTTAACAACTAAAAAGGGTCAACAAAGTTGAGTGAATTGCTAGATTAGTAAGGATACATAATATACATGCATGCAACAATAAGCAACGAGTATGTTCAATAACCAATATGATTGAAAGCTCAATTTAGGCTTAGAGCTAGCCCAACAGATTGCTCAAATTCAGCTTAGAACTAGCCCAACACATTGCTCAATTTAAGCTTCGAGCTAGCCCAACATATTCCATGGATATCCAGGTGAGGTCAAATGAAAGCATATCAAGTATGGTGAGGTCCAAGGTGCCTCACATAAGCCCAAAGAATCATACATGTGAGAATTGAGGGTAAATATGCATTTACTATCAAAATATCAACAATTAGCTCAACTCCATGTGAGGTCAAACGATAGCATATCAAGTATGGTGAGGTCCAAGGTGCCTCACATATGCCCAAATAAATCATTCATGTGAGAATTGAAAGCAACTACGCAACTACTATCAAGATATTAACAAATAGCTCCACAAAGTATTCAACGAGGTAAAACAATGAGATACATGCACATTATGTAACAACACTAATACTAGATTTCACAGTAATTGGTTTAATAGGATCCCAAAGCCTTCTAACGTAGATACAATAGCCCCGAGAATGGCTAAAACTTGCAACCAAGCTCCTTTCGACTCAATTCACCTATAAGCATTCATAACATGTACTCGTAAGCTCCCGAACACAATATAACTTCTAAGAGTGGGCTAAGAGTATCAGTGGCGTAGCCAGGAATTTAATATAGGGTGGGCCAAATTAATTAGTAGAAATTTAAATATGAAAAAAGACAAAAACGAAAGATGGTTTAAAAATAACATTCATCCATTCATCACATAGAAAGTTTTAACTGCACATGTAAGGCATTTCCTTTACATCTATGAAATCGTCTGAAATGGAATCTAAATTAAACGTGTTCGCAATATCTTTCTCAATGAAAAACAGTAGAGATTTTTCTATTTTATGGGCATTCACATCATATTTGTTTGATTGCTTGGGCTCCTAGAGTGGGCCAAAATATACAACTATTAAGACCATATATATAGATTTATATAAACAAAATATATGGCTGCATAAATGTTAGGGGGTAATTGCTTGAATAGCTACGCCATTGAAGAGTATAAGGATGTCAAACCGTAAGCACTAAGTCCAAATGAGGCCCTAGGAGTTCTGGAATTGATCAAAGGTCCTTAAATTCTTTAAACACTTAAGTTAGAGGTGGTTTGCAAGTATAAGACCCAAGCATCGACCCCCCAACAGACCAAACTTGACATTTTGGGTAGAAAGTTGGTTATGGCATGACCCTGGGGGTGGTCACGTCGTGAGTGCTGTCACCCAGGCTTGCCTGCACTTTTTTCTCAGCATTCAACTCCCAAAAACGCATCGAATGGTTATGAAACTATGAAATGGCTTTACCAACAATAAAATTAACATATTTAGGTCATTTTAACACCTCTAAACATATTAGAATCATGTCCTAATATTCCATGATTCATATGAACTCCAATCGAGTTCTAGAATAACGGAAAACCCCAACCGACAACAGCAAGTTCCAAATAAGCTTGTATTCAGTTCAAATCAATTCCATAGCAATATTAGACATAGCATTCAATTCATATTTAAACATTAAAACCCAATTCCATAATACTTAGGAACTCATTGTGGCATTTCACCGAACACGTGGTGTGCGTATTAGACCTAAAACACCAAGTTGAGTCTTTGCACGTGCTTTGTGTTATCCGATACATGGAATCACTTTAATAACATAAATATATACTTTCTAAACACATTTGAATCATAACATAAAATTCCATGATTCCATGGAATTGATATGAACTCAAATTGAGTTCCTAAGTGGCCAAAACCCAAACTAAGTCTTCAAAACTCCAAATTAGTTCCTACTAGCTTCCATTTAATCTCATTGCCATAAATAACATATTTGGTTCATAAATGATCATATAAAACATGTATTCTAATGCAACCCAACTAAATCAACACAACTCTTCCCACTTCCACCATTGAAACTCAAATGGAGCTTCAACCTAATCCTTCACTTTTCTAGACATCAGAAACACACATTATTTATACACATAGTTTGTTTGTCTACGATATATTACATAAGAGTAAATTACATAAATGGTCCCTGTGGTTTGCTCAAATTTATTGAACTAGTCCCTCAACTTCCAAAGTTGCATTGACGATCTCTCAAAACAATGTTTGTTTACAAAAATGGTCCATCGTCCGTTAGTCATCCGTTAACATTTTCATAATGATAAATTTTCCATTTCACTTATGGTCTCTCAACTAATATTTACTTTCATTTTTGGTCCCTTTAACACATTTTTATTTTAGGATCCAAATTTAAATTAGCATTTTAATAAATTATGATTTAGTTAACTAATATAAATTTATAAATACGAGTAAACTACAAAAATGGTCCCTGTGGTTTGGTCAAAATTATAGATTTGATCACTGGTCTTTAAAAATTGCATAAATAGTCCCTAAAAAGTAAAAACACTATTTAATTGCAAAAATGACCACTCTTTCTCTTAATTTTTTTTGAGTTAATTACAAAAATGGTCACTGTGGTTTGTCCTAAAATTTGGATTTGGTCCCTGAAATTTCAATTTTGCAGAACGGTCCTTATTTTCATAGTTTGTTTGCAATTTTGGTCCCTCAACCTATTAACTTTTCTAATATGACCAAATTACCCTTATTTTGATGCAAACTATAGGGACCATTTCTACAATTAAATTTTTTAACTCTTTTTTATTCTTAATTAAATAAATTATTTTTTAGTGTTACTTAAAATTTAATAAACTATAAAAAATAGAAAAGAATTATTTAATTATTTATGTTGTTCATAAATGATTTAGATATAATGCTTTGATGGTGAACAATTGATTGTTATTTATTTTGTTGCGCTTCGCAAGATAGCTCGTTGGTATTTTATTATTCGTGCTGAGTTATTTATTTAATTAAGACGAGTAATCAAAGTAACACACGCTATGCCCAAGATCACGTAACGGTTTTTATAACAATTATAAAGAAAAGATTATGTCTATGTAATCTTTATATCATTTTATAAATTAAACACGAAGTTTGATGTGGAATCCGGGATTGGTTATATTTGTTAAAATATTTAATTAAATAATCACTCAAGTCTCTTTCTATAATCGTGCAAGTAATTATGTTTATAAAAGCAACAATAATCCTTTTTTCAACCAACCACTTTTCAAAGTAACTAAAATTACAACGCTAGTCGCTCGAATACGTGAGATTAACCTCTCGCTCTTTGTGGATACGATTCTTACTTACCCTAGCTTCTAAGATAATTAGTGGTTATTTTTGGCGAGGTAACGACACTCATATCACATATAATTGTAAATTAGTAACAAACCCTCATGATGTTTTATTCAATTTACTATGCACAAAATTTATATTAAACATTTAAGAAACAACAATACCTCTTTGGACCTTGGTTGTTAAAATTAATAATAAAAACTATATTAAACAAATGTCAAATGTATCTACCTATTGTATAAGAAGCTCTCATGCATGTTTTAAATTTTGTATATGTACATACCATGTATATACGTGGGTCTTTGTTTTGTACGTTGGATCTACAAGCACCAATGAACTGATCATTTTTTTCATTTCCGAATCTGATTATAAAAATTTCGAGATCAACTGAACAAAATCTAATAATCGTGGTTTAACGTTAAATCCAAAGTTTATGCTAAACAAATTAAGGATATGAACTCAAATCAAAACCCTAGAATTTGAATTTCCAAACAAACTTAAATCCAAAATAAAGAAAAACAAAGAAAGAAAATTAGGGTTGTTCATGGATGGATGGTTAATCGAACCCAAAATGACTTTCAGATGGTTAGGTTTGAGGATTTTGTGAACCTAGACCTAAACCGAAATAGACGGTTCAAATTAAAAAATTAAATTTTAAGTACTTTTAAGAAATCAAGATGAGAAAATTATCACTAAGTTATAACTATTGATAAGATATCATTAACAAATTATATAATATCATTAAAAATAAAAAATAAAAATAAAAATAACTTTTATTTTTACTAATTAAATTGTTACGATATAGTTTGAGTTGTTTTAAGTTATAGAACTCAACTAATGGTTAAAAAATACGTAGTAAGGGTGGTGTAAATGTTAATATTGTAGGCCTAAAAACTAAAATTTATAAAGTTTTTTTTTTCGGTTTTTCAGTTAACCTGTCCGTCACAAAATTCATGAACCGAGACCGGAAGATTGATGAAGTAGATAAACAGAGCGAAAATAATTGAACAGAGCACTTGTCTTATATCTATAAAACTATAATTGGGAGTTAGGAATATCAACATGCACCCACATAATAATTATTCATAACAATATTGAAATTAATTTTATCACCCTCCCTTAATTCCAATACGGAAGCACCACGTGCATCATGCTTCAACTTATTCTTTTGAATTCTTACACAGTGTCAACACCCATCAACCTTCTGAGATTTTGAAATAGACCCACGTTGAGAGGTTTTGTAAATATATC
>JAANYP010004435.1:0-14138 GCA_020465985.1 Centrapalus pauciflorus
GCTCAAACTTCGTCCTCGAAGTTTATTTGGATTCGAATACATACTTATACTTTTTCAACGTATCGACTTTTGTCTCCCAAGTATGGTTTACTCCTTTGTGATGCTTCCAACGTATCAATACTATTTTAATCTCTTTGTTCCTTAATTTCCTTACTTTCATATCCATAATATATTCTGGACTTTCAACATATATAAATCTTTATTGATTTCGAATTCGGTATAATCAGCCTAATCTTCATTACTAGTTGTGAAGATTTCATAAAGCTTTCCACGTGAAACACCGAGTGTTATTTCGATATTTCCTTAGATAATTCCAAATGAGATAACAGATTCCTAACTTTTCTGTTATTCTAAATGAACCAACTCACCTCAGTGCTAAGTTTATCCTTTTTTTCAGAACAAGTAGTACACCTCATCGGTGATACTAACAAATATACTACATTGTTTCCCTCAAAACTGATTGGTTTAGGTGTTTCATCATTATAATTCTTCTTTCATATCACAGACTCAGCAATCAGAGTCCTTTCAATTTCATTCCAACACGTAGGCATTCTACATTTCCTCACGTACAAAACTGTAAACAGTGTTTTCTTGATTTTTAACATGATAACTAGTGTTATACGAAAATTCTATCAAAACAATTGATCTTTTCTGTTTGTACTTAAATCCAGAATGTATGATCTCATTATATATTCCAATGTGAAAATAGTCCATTCATTTTGACCATCTGTCGGGGTTAGTAAGCTATACTCATAGCTATATGTGTTCCTAATCCCACTTGTAAAGCAAACCAATAGTTGAAAATGAAACGACTCTTCTAATCAAACATAATCGATCCTAGTGTACCATAAAAATAATAACCTTACTCACGCATATCTGTGCAAGTTTTTCCGATCATAACTTTCTCAAGTTGGTATATACATACCAATTTAAATCAGCATGTCTACAATTTATTAATCGTAGAAAATTTCTTAAATTTGTAATACCGCGAAATAGCTTCCAAATTCTCAATCCCTCTACTTTTAGCGGAATCCTCCGAGATCTCAACTCCAGAAATCACATACTACAAAATATAACTTATTGTAATCAAAATTCACGATTTGACATATTCAGCTTTAGACTTACACCAAAATATCATCGATAATTACAATTACCGATTCCTCCAACATTGATATACAAATCCATATTCATAATGTCCATAACTAATTACTCGTAGTGCTCATAATTATCCCTGAAAGCCATTTTCAGTACATTCCGTCTTCGGACCTCAATTAATCATATCCCATTCGTAGATCAATCTTAGAAAAATAATTAGCTCTCATGCAGCTAATC
This sequence comes from Centrapalus pauciflorus, assembly GCA_020465985.1. Lineage (NCBI taxonomy): Eukaryota > Viridiplantae > Streptophyta > Magnoliopsida > Asterales > Asteraceae > Centrapalus > Centrapalus pauciflorus. Next base: position 1,333 of record JAANYP010004435.1, read on the forward strand.
GAAATAATCATCAATTCCCGGCAGCGGATACTTATAGTCAATTTGTTCAAATCATGTGAATCTATGCACATTCTCATTGTGACATCTTTTGTTTCATAAACACTATCGGGCTCCACTCGGCAGAGAACTCAATCTACAAAGCCCCTATCTGACAACTTCTGAAGTTGCTTCATCATATCTTACCTTTCAGTAGATGCATACCGATACGAACAACAAGCTATTGGAGAAACTCCAGGGATCAAGTCAACACAAAATTTCACTTGTCTTTCAAGTGACACATCAGACAAGTCTTCCAGAAACACATATGGAAACATTTGGGACAACAGGCGCATCGGCCACAGTTTTCTTTTCAGTCTTGGTATCAATAACCTATACCAAACAAAACTCACAACCCTAAGCAACCAGCTTTCGGGACCTAACAATCATCATTAGACATTGATCCCCACTTCTCCAATACTCATATATACAATTCTCTCGCCCCTCCGGCGTAATTATCTTTATTATTCCTTTATTGCAAACTACATGCGTCTCATTACATATACACAACCAATTCATTCCAATTTTCATATCAAATCACTGATCTCTACTGGAATCAAGTCAGGATTGAAGACTACCTCTTCAATCACTAGAGTACAATCATGATACACGTGATCTACGTTAACTAATGTGTTACTTAACAATTTCAACATCAATCACAACAGACAACTTAGACCAAGGCATCAACACTTGTTGAGCAAAAGCAGTAGATACAAATAATTGGTCGGCACCAGAATCAAACAGAACTCATGTCTACCTCCGAATCTTTCTTAGATTCTGAATCGTAGTACTAGACTTTTCTTTGCTTTACAAGCATAAGTCGTTAGTATCAAAAGTCTCTTTAAACTTTTTATGTTTGATCAAATCTTCATTTCATTAAGTATTATATCCACCCTTCCAATCGATTATACTTCACATTCATTTCTTACTTTACACTTTGCATTACATATTTCAATTTCTCTTTTAAAATTATCATGTATTTTCCATGTATTATCATACCCTCGTATGCTTTTCTCTTATAATTTCTAGATTTGTTTTCCTCATATAATATTCATATATATACTAACATTGAATCAGTCTCTTTGATTTCAACTACATCAAATTCTCATGAACAGTTCGTGTCATACGTTCTCAACCACAACCTTTGTAAGCTTACAATATTCAATACAATGTACCTTACTGTTTCCTTTTAATACAAGTTGATGTTATTTGTTTTATGATAAACACTACAAGTTGTTATCATTCCCTCAAACATATTACATATGATACTAATACTATTAGTTCCAATTCTTTTAACCCATCATGGTCAAACTTAAACTTCATTACAACTTTTAAACTCATTCATAAATTTCCAAGAAGTCTATGACATCTTTTCCAATTCAAAGCTTCCAAGTCCATCTTGGCTATTCATCTACTGCCTATTTATATACTCGAATATTCTCATTCACAAACAGGATTATACTTATATTAGTAATAAAACTTATATAACTCGATTTCATGTTAACTTCAGCATCATAGAACTTCGATAAAATATTGCATATGGAGTCTTTAAGGTACACCTCTAACTCTATGGATTAACGTCCAAAAATTATAACCACGATCTCATCCCTTTGTCAAACCTTTAATTCATAGTTTCATCATGTATTACATGCTAATTCTTTGGTCAAAATTTGCAATTTCTGCTAAAATGGCCCACTTTTCCACAATTATAACAAGCATCGACCTTCATTGGACATTTGTTAGCCTTATGTCCAAATTGATTACAATGGCAACATCTCTTACTTCTATCACGTTTATTTGTTCTTGACCTCAAGTATAGTCCATTTAGTTCATCTTCTCCAGACTTTACAATCTTTCCAATAGTTCTTTCTTCATGATTAACATGTGGTACGATATCAGGCTCACCATATTGCCTACTAAACAACAACTTGAATTGTTCCCAACTAAAGGAAGCAATCAACTTGGATCCCAATTCTTTTTCCCAACGGTCCCACCATTCCTTAGCTTGTCCAATCAATTGATCCTTAGCTAAAAATACCTTATACTCATCCTTACAATTCATCTCTCTAAAGATTTGTTCCATAATTGTAATCCACATTTTTGCTTCCTCAATTCTCAGAGATCCAGAGAATGTGGGAGGTTGCCAGTCCTTGAGTGATCTAACTACATACTTCATGTAATTCTCATCAATTCCGGTTTCATAATCAATCTTTTCCTTGCCCTTGTCTTTTCGTTTCGCTTTATTTCTAAGGTTTATGTTATCCACAACATAATTCCTTTCATATTCCCTCTTTTCTTTTCTCTTGTCTTTTTCTTTTGGCTTTGGCCTCATCTCGCGCCCGAAACTGATCCTGAATCATTTTGTTCTGTTCAGCCATCAAGGCTAACATCATTTCTCTTGCTTCTTCAGGTGTCATTCCTCCAGACATGTTCTGAAAATATAAACATATAACTTGTTTAGTAACATGTCATCAGTTTAAAGACACCACTCATTTGTCCCGTATGATAGTCAATCTCTTATAATTACTATATCATAACCTATCTTAGTTCAGATCATTACTTAAACCACTACATATCATTACCTAATGTTTGAGATCAAGACCTCACGGACACTTGAATCTCAAACTACTGCTTTGATACCATCTCGTGTGACACCCTTGCCACAACAACCACCAATTACAATACACCCAGGATTAATCACCAACATACAATAACATAATGATCTGATAACCTAAATTAAGTGCGGAAGCATTAAAAACATAAATAAAGTAGTGCAAAAAGTGTTAAACACCCTACGGTGCTATAAGGTACCAAGTCTAAGTCTACACACCCATACATTTATTACAATCATCCAGAATATATTACAACATTGTCCAAATCACAATTACCGATCAAATAGTGCCGAGTCTCCCAAATCTTCCAAACGACCTAACTAGAAGGTTCAGCAGTAGACTTCCCTTTTCCTGTAAAATAAAAATCAACAACTGGGGAATAAGCGGATGCTTAGTGAATACAGAGATTATGCATTTTATAAATTTTTATGAAGCCCAAGGATAACACAGATGACCAACATCGGATATCCTCTTCGTACACAAAGTACGGACCAGAGCCGCAGCCCCTTCGAGCTCAAAGCTCGGCATTTAAACATACCATCTGAGACAAACGTACGATCGGGGATGACATACTGCCTACCGGGCCTAGGAGGGATCAGCTCCAGGTCATTTAGCACAGTAACATCAGAGTAATCGATGCGACCCACCGGTCCATCACTAGATGCACAACAACCGAAAGGACATGCAACAAGTAAGAATGTGCATCTAAATCTACGCAAGTTAGTAGAATTTCAAACAATCAATGAAACAACAAGTCTCAGCAGGCAAAGCTTCCATAAAACAAATATAAACATGCGAAATCTACTGTACTCACTGTGGGTGCGTAATTTATCTTTTAACCGATATTATTTCTCTTCGGGCTTTCAACCGGATCCGCCAAGTACCCCACTGTGGGTTGAACAACACCACAAGGGACCTGTTAAATTAGTTACAACAATATTTCAAGTCAAAAACTGTTTAAATCCATAAAACCAAGTTTCGTAAATTTTGCAATATTTTTCCCCATTTCGGATCCATATCCAAATTCGAACCTCATCTAAATTTGAACCCATTTCAAGTTCACACCTTGTCCTTTAAATAACTCTTGGTATTTTAGGTGTTGTTTATGAGTTTCATTCAAAATACTTGAGTTTAGAGAGTAGATTTCTCATTTTTAGGCATTAAACTCGAATTTCGGGGGTTAAATTCGAATTTCCTTCGAATTTAATGACTAAATTCGAATTCCTAAGGGTAGATTCGAACCATATTCGAATCTATGGCATTAGATTCGAATCTATGGTTGTAAACTCGAATTCCTGCTCGAATTTAGTACAAAAATCGAGTTTGTTCTTGCATTTCGACTCTGTTCTTGGCATTTTCGAGTCTGTTCATCCTTATAACTTAAATCCTTCATTTTAAGGCCTAAAATCATGAATATATCAAGTATTATACCTAGGTTTGATTCTATTACACATATACTATCTCATTCTTGCAAGATTTCAAGCAAAATCGGCTTTAAATCGCATAAAAATGACAGATTCGAACTTATGTTTTTCAAAACCGAAACACAAAATCTTAAAAGAGTCGATTCTTACCTTAATCCGTATGAAATCAAAAATCCAACCGTAGATTGTTGTTGTACTCCTCGAGATCTTTTCGATGACGTATAAATCTCGATAATCGGCCGGTCGGTTTGCAAGATATCTTAAAGAGAAGTAGAGAGTGTTTTTCTAGAGAGAGAGTGTAGAGAGAGAGCGCATTTGGAGAATGAAAATGTATTTGGCCTTTTTATTCCCATCTTTCCCATTTTGGACATTTCACCCCTCAACTTAACCGGTTCCATAAAATACTGATTTATTCTTAAATTTATCATTACTAACTTTTATAATTCATAATAATCATTTCAAAGTTCTTAAACTTTTTAATTTTCTTAAAACAACAACTAAGTTTTTAAATATCCCCAAATACATAATCTTTGCTCATAATTCAACTTATTTATAAATTACCTGTCTAAATATTTCTTAAATCACCGTAATTGAATTCGGGGATGTTACAGTAATAAAACTTAGGTTAAAATGAATCAGGTAATTTCATGAACCTAGGTTAAACATAAATATTCAATTCAATTCAATTGCATTTCATGAATAATAAAACTTAGGTTGAAATTAATCAAGTAATTTCATAAACCTAGGTTACATACAGATAAACAATTCTTTTCCATTAATCCATGAAATTACATGAATAATAAATTAAAAGTTAGGTTGAAATTAATCAAGTAATTTCATGAATCTATGTTCATAAAACACTTAACAGCTTGAGAAAATGCACTAACAGCTTGAGAAATTGAACTAACAGCACGAAATTTGCAAAAACATAATTTTTCAGTTTAACTCAATTAAATAATAACACTTAGGTTAAAATTAATCAGGTAATTTTATGAACCTAGGTTGGTTATATACAGATATTCAATTCAATTCAATTGCATTACATTCCATGAGTAATCAAACTTAGGTTAAAATTAATCAGGTAATTTCATGAACCTAGGTTATATACAGATATTCAATTCAATTTAATTGCATTCCATTTCATGAATAATAAAACTTAGGTTGAAATTAATCAAGTAATTTTATAAACCTAGGTTACATACAGATAAGCAATTCATTTCCATTTATCCATGAAATTACATGATTAATAAAATAAAACTTAGGTTGAACAAAATCAAGTAATTTCATGAACCTAGCTTTATAAAACACTTATGTAATACTGTATTCCCGTATATTTTCAGCACCTTGATGATTTTCTTATCAAACACATGAAGAATCAAGCTCAATAAATGTGTAATGATAAAGAAGAAGACAATATGAATGTAGAGAGAATAAGACAATATGGCGGCTTTATATTCAATTCAAATGTCAACCGTGTGGTGAAAAAGTAACCCTAGGAGCCTTTTCTAGGCTCCTTTAATTAACTTACACAACATGGCACTTTTGGCCCCTAGACTTTTGCATAAACATAAATTACATAGAAATTAAATACAAGACAAGATACAAAGATAATAAATATTACAAAACAACTCCTAGGATCGAAATAATAAATCTAACAATCTTCCCCTTTTCGATCACTTAGGAGGTCCTGGAACTCGGGCGTGGTCAGTAGATTCTCGGAGACCAAGTATGACGTCGAAGCGTCTGGTTACTTGTCTCAGATTTAGCCTTTCGTTCAGGTATTCTATGCCGCTGAGTGTATCCTGTATTTCCTTTGGTGAGCATCTTTGTTCAGGATCAGGTTGAGCATCATAATATTGTACTTTCTTTGTAAGAGCAGCTCGAACCAATCTAAGTGTACCATCGGAATAGCAAGGAAGATCCTCAAAGCGCATATACCTTTTGTAGCCCTTGTAGTTTACAAAAATGACACCCGGATCCCCAGAAAGTACAACTCTGTAGGCCGGGTGGTGGGCTAGGAGAAAACTATCTTGTTCCGGTGCTCGTAGCCCTACCTTAACCATAGCACTTTCGATCGCCATCTGAAAATCTCTTAGGCACATTATGATCGATCGGCGATTCATACTTCGAACTAAGGCACCCAAAGCAGTCATGCGAGACATATGTCCTTTAATGCGATTTTTCAATCTCTCGTGTAGGAATTCGACATCGTCCACATTTATAAAGTCTAGGTCATTCTCGAAGAACTCATCAGCAGTGCCATCTTCTCTTTCTACTTGAAAGGCGGGATAGTATACTTTAGCTCTTTTGCACATGGTGATAGAAACGAGTTTCTTTATCTTCGATTTGGACACTTTTGACCTTCTCTCCCTGAGCATCAGTTGATAATATTCTGCCTGTTCAGCTTTGGTAACATTTGTGAGTTCAATGAGTAGGCGTCTGCTGAAGGCTCCAGGTTTCTTTTGTAAGGATGGAAACGTCGAGTTGCCAGTTATGTGGGATGAACTCGACAAACTCGGCGTTGGGTAGGATGGATTCCTCGGGTAGCTGAGCATTGTTATTTAGGATGGGAGGATGGGGTACGGTGAGAATGATTTCGGGGTCCATTATCCTGCAAAGTGCAACAAAGTTAGAATCCTAAGACTTGAGTTGATAATGCATTGATGTGAAGTCTAAATGAGTGTGAAATAGAAATTGTCTGATCTGTTTAACATCGGGTCTTTATTAGCAGAATAAAATTCCACTAATAAAGTCCAAAGTCAATCGTTAAGAGACCGATGTTAGATAAGACCGTTTCACTCAAACACTGATCCTAACTCTAATCAATGGTGCACTTGGATGGAACTATTTTTGTGATTTTTGAATTTATATGAAAATGCAGAAATGGAAAAATGAAAAATTAAAAAAATCCTAATTGTTGGATTTCGGATGGTCCGAATTCGGATGAACAGTGTCACCAAATTCGGATCAGTCCGAAATCGGATGATGCATGAGTGATGTTTGGGGGGTCCGAATTCGGATGAGCTGAAAACAGGAACCGAATTCGGATGATGGTCCGAAATGTGGGCATGGAATGAATGAAAGTGGGCCGAATTCGGATGGGTCATGGAACATGATCCGAATTCGGATGATGACTTATGTAAATGCATGAAATGATATGGATAGGTCCTGAGTTCGGATGGCACCCAGAATTCGGATGGGAACCGAATTCGGATATCATCCGAATTCGGATGAACAGTGGAAACATACTTAGACTATATTCAAGTTTTGAAAATCTTGGCCCTGCTTTGAAGGTCCGAATTCGGATCAACAGTGAACCGAATTCGGATCAACAGTGGTCCGAACTTTGGTTTTGTACTTTGAAAATTTTGAATCTTAGTCTAAGTCGGACATCCGAATTCGGGTGGTGGTCCAAATTCGGACATCCGAAACTGCATGAGTGCAGTTAATGTTCATGCAAAAATAAACGTGAACAGTTGAAGTGTTAATGAAAATGCATGAAATTACAGATCCTAGTCTAAAACAAGTTACTGAACATTTCATCTAACTACAACTAAAGAAAAATAACACATTTCAGTACCTAAAATGAATAAAAACCGAAAATAAAAACTACAAAAATTTTGAAAATCAAACAAGCAATATACGAAGTTAAAGACTGAAATAAAGATAGAAATATGTTACCTGGTAGTGCCGAAGTAGGAAAATGCAAGAAAAACCGAAGAAGATGAAGATCGAAAAGCTTCGAAGGATGATAATGGTGGTTTCGGCGGTGGTGTCGACGAGAAGGAAGGAAGAAGAGAGAAAGGAGAAGTCTTGAAGATGAAGAAAAGTGAGAAGTTGACTGTTGACCGGCTTATTTAAACGCGTGCGGGTCGTGGGTTGGGTCAGAGGGGATCCGCGCCCAAATGGAGTGTGGGCCGCCGGATTGGACTCAACAAACAACAAAAACTTAAACTTTTGGGCTATTTTTATAAAATGAAACAAGGTTAAAAAAATTGGGCCAATATATTCCATCTTTTTGTGATTTTCTTTGAAACAAAAAAAATGAGCAAAAACAAAGTAAAATATTTTTGATATTTTTCTGAAATGAAAAATAAAAAAATAAAATAAAGTGAAGTAAAATATTTTTGGTTTTTCGATAAATTTGAAAGTTAAAATCTTTTTGTGATTTTCTGACCCATTAAATTAAAAATTAAGACCAACCTAAAATTTAAAATTTAACTATAAAAGAAATAAAGAGAAAAACACAGAATTATAAAACTTAAAATTCTAACTCTACTCCCCCTCAAATAAATACCAGTTCTTTTCCTTTTCTTTTACAGATTTAAATCATGACAACCCTTTTTAAGCCTTACATACACAGACAAACCTGGATATTGTTTGCATCCCACTCCGTGATGAACAATTCACACAGCAATTTATCAGGATCATTAATTATTAAAAATATACGCAGATAAGGAAATATTGAGTTTCAATTTTGTGCCACAGTCCTTAAATTTAAATAACAGATATTTTCTAAAATAAAGGAATTTCAATCATGATAGATTGAAATAGAAATATTTAAGACAATATCTGATATTTAATTGGAAGGCGGATTCAACATGCCGATATGGGATACCAAAAACTGAAAACGGGGTTCGTCTAAAGCTTTAGTAAATATATCCGCAAGTTGGTATTCCGTGCCAACAAAATACAACTCAATGGTTCCCTTTTCCACGTGATCTTTAATAAAATGATACCTGATATCTATGTGTTTTGTTCGAGAGTGCTGCACGGGATTGCAAGAGATGGCAATTGCACTTCGAGAATCACAATAAATAGGGATATTGGTGAGTGAGAACCCATAATCGCGTAATTGAGTTCTCATCCACAGCACTTGAGAGCAGCAGCTTGCAGCTGCTACATACTCAGCCTCAGCTGTAGATGTGGAAACACAATTCTGCTTTTTGGAAGACCAACTCACCGGTCTATCTCCTAAAAACTGTATTCCTCCCGACGTGCTTTTTCTGTCCACTCTACAACCTGCAAAATCAGCATCTGAAAACGAGGTAAGATCGAAATCGGTTCCCTTTGGATACCATAGACCAAGTTCGGGTGTACCCTTAAGATAACGAAAAATGCGTTTTACCGCAGTTAGGTGTGATTCTTTTGGGTCGGCCTGAAATCTAGCACAAAGACATGTTGAAAACACTATATCCGGTCTACTGGCAGTCAAGTATAGTAAGGATCCTATCATCCCTCGGTAAGTTGTATTATCGACACTTTTCCCGGAAGGATCGGTGTCTAACTTACAGTTGGAGGCCATGGGAGTTGCGATACTCGTGCAAGAGTCTAACTTATACTTCTTGAGAATGTCAAGAGTATATTTCGACTGGTTCACAAGAATCCCATCCTCAAGTTGTTTGACTTGTAATCCGAGGAAAAAGTTCATTTCCCCCATCATACTCATCTCAAACCTGGACTCCATTAGGGCTGAAAAATCCTTACAAAAATTACTGTCAGTAGATCCAAATATAATATCGTCGACATAAATTTATACTAGCATTATATGTGGGTCTTCCCTTTTTGTGAACAGAGTTGTGTCCACCACACCTTTATAGAAACCGGCAGAAATAAGGAAATTCGAAAGACTATCATACCATGCTCGAGGTGCTTGTTTTAAACCATAGAGGGCCTTATCTAGCACATAAACATGGTCAGGTTTATGTGCATCACCAAATCCTTATGGTTGTTCAACATACACTTCCTCGTTAAGTTCACCGTTTAGAAAGGCTGTCTTGACGTCCATTTGGTACACTTTGAACTCTTTGTGTGCCGCGTACGCCAAGAAGATTCTGATTGCTTCGATCCGTGCAACTGGAGCGAAGGTCTCGTCATAATCTATCCCTTCTTGCTGTCCGTAGCCTTTGGCAACAAGTCTTGCTTTATTCCTTATCACAGTGCCGTTTTCATCTCGTTTGTTCTTAAAGATCCACTTTGTTCCGATGACTGTACGGTCTTTTGGCTTGGGAACTAACCGCCATACTCTTAGCTGTTCAAACTGGTTGAGTTTCTCTTGCATTGCAACTATCCAATCTGGATCTGTCAGGGCTTCATCCACACGAGCGGGCTCTATCATACTCAAGAATGATGCGTAGAGACATTCATTAGCAGATGCCCTACGAGTTTGGACTCCTGTTGATACGTCACCAATGATTTGCTCTGTTGGGTGACTTCGGGTCTATTTGATCTCGTGTGGAAGGGGTGCTCGGGATGGAACCTCTGTGGTTAATATGGGGATGGATGAGGATTCATGGACAATGTTTCAAATGAAGGTACCACTGGTTCAGGTTCGATTCCCGAGTGTTCAGGTGAAGGAAGAATTGTTGGTATTATATGTGAGGGTATTATAGGAGTAGATTCAACTGCGGATGTGTCGGTGGATGATGTGGATGGATGAGGGTATGTTGAAGAAGATGGAGCGGAGAAACTTTGCGGCACAGTTGAACTGGAAGGATCACCTACATTATTGAGAACATTAGACACACTAGCGTTAGGACCGAAAAATTCAACATAAAAAGGATCAAATAAATTAACCAAATCAGAAGAAGAAAAAGAAATAGGGTTATTTGAAGAGTCTCCAGGCATTTGAGTAATGGGTGGTCCTGATTGATCAACTTCGGGTGCCAGTTCAGCCAACTCATCAAATGTGACGTGCACACTTTCATTGACTGTTCTGGTTCGGGTATTGAATGCACGATATGCCTTCGAGTTGGATGAGTATCCAATGAAGATCGTTTCATCCGCCTTTTCGTTAAATTTCCCGAGGTTGTCTTTGTCGTTCAGCACATAGCACCTGCAACCAAATACACGTAAGTACTTGATGAATGGTACTTTATTCAAAGAGAGTTGGTAAGGAGTTTTGTTAAAGCGCTTATGGATGATGGAGCGATTTTGTGTATAGCATGCTGTTGATACGGCTTCGGCCCACAAAAACGGAGGTAGCTTTGAGTATGTGAGCATTGTACCAGCAGCTTCCACTAGCGTACGGTTACGCCTTTCCACGACCCCATTTTGTTGAGGTGTTCGAGCAGCAGAGTATTGATGTTGAACACCTTTGGATCGAAGGAAGCCCTCCACTACTGAGTTCTTGAACTCCATGCCGTTATCTGATCTGATTGATTGTACTGACAGCTGCTGTTGGGTCTCGACACTCTTGATAAAATCAATGATTTCTTGAGCTGTCTCGTCCTTGGAACGCAAGAACCTAACCCAGGTGTATCGAGAATAATCATCAACGATAACCAACACATATCGTTTTCCATTTATGCTTTGAGTTCTCATCGGTCCGCATAAATCCATATGAAGTAACTCCAAAACTCTTTTTGTTGATGGTTCGGGCTTTGGTTTGTGAGATGATCATTTCATTTTTCCTTTCTCACACGTTCCACACAGATGGTCCTTTTCGTAGCGCAACTCAGGAAGTCCTTTGACCAATTGCTTCGCAGCCAGTTTGTTGATATTATCAAAATTCAAATGGGATAATGTTCGATGCCACAACCAAGAGTCTTTTGAAGAGGCTTTTGATAGTAGGAAAATGTTATCCTTCACTACAAGCTTAGCTACGTCAATGGTGTAAAGGTTAGATTTTCGGGAACCAGTTAAGATTTCTTTTCCATCCATGTTCTTAACACTGCAGTTCTTAGCCCTAAACGTTACTTCTAGTCCTTTGTCGCAGAGCTGTCCTATGCTAAAAAGATTATGAGATAACCCCTCAACATAGTCAACGTCCTTGATGACCAGATTATTTAGAACTAAGTCCCCGTATCCTTTTATGTGAGCCTGATGGTTGTTCCCGAATTTCACAGTTCCGCAATACTGTTCAACAACATTGGACAGCAATTCTCTTCTTCCAGTCATGTGCTTGGAGCAACCCGAATCCATATACCAAATGGACTTAGCCTGAAAAACACATAATTCATATAATGAAAAACTATATGCATTCAAACACATCCATTTTTAATTCACAATCAAACCGTGTTCTGAACCGAGATGTTCAGAAAACATGATGAGTTAAGACCGGGGCCTGGGCTGTGTGCACAGAAGCCAAACGTGTCGGTTTAAGCACAACCGACAAGCAAAAGAACGGGTCCTAGTCTAAGGTAACTAGAAGCCATTTCTTTGAAGCACGGGTCTTGATCAGAAGTAACCAAGAACCATCTGCATTAAGATCACACAACCTTGGGTACCCACCTCAATATGGGTCCCTTTTTGTTAGGATTTCCAGATTTATATGGCACGTGTACAGATTTAGAATCCCAACTAGCATTTGTGTGTGGTCCGGATGCACAACCCTTTGGAATCCATTGAAGATTGGATTTATTGGGTTTTGGAACCTTAGGCGCTGAAATTGCCTTCGGTTTTTGTCTTTTTGAGACCTTTTTGACCGTTGCTTTGGTTTTGAGCCTTGGCAACGGACACATCTCAATTTTGTTTGTGGCCGATGATGCACTAATTTTTGTTTTCTTTTTCCGAATACGTTTAACAGGATAAGTCACAAAAGCATTCATTTCAGGAACCTGTCGTCTATATTTAGTTGGACATAGATTAAACAAATCCTTGAAAGAGTACTTTAACGGAACAGTAGAATTTGGTACATCATTACAGACATTGTCACACACATTGTTACATAAATTGTCTTTAGAGATTACAGACACCCTATCTCTAGTAACAAATTCACTTGGCATTAAAGCCT
>JAANYP010004437.1:0-12716 GCA_020465985.1 Centrapalus pauciflorus
TGAGTGAGTATATTCGACTATTGATGTAATTCGGCCTTGATAATGGTCTGAATTGAACGAATGTGCAACTAGAAAAAGAGGCCTGCTTTGTAACACTGGAGTTCCATTTGTGCTTGTTGCGAACATAGTTTTCAAAGTTAAAACAGAAGGTCGTTATTCCTATTCATGGAATGTGGTCGAAGGACAGTTGACCATATGACGATAACCGACCCTAAGCTTGGTCCTTTCGAGTAACAGGAAAAATGGACCACTAGCAGTAAATGAGGTCTATTTTTTGCTAATGTCATGTTTGTTTACCTTTTAATGGAATCATTAAGATGTCATTTTACCTTTGAATGACTTCTTAGCGATTCCATTAAAAAGCAAAACAAACACCCCTTAACCAGGCCTTCTCCGTCCTTTGGGACGGACTGGGTTTTATATAAAATGCTCAATGGTGGTATAAGATATGATCGATATCGTTGGCTGAGATCCATCTTTCTCTTTTCAGCTGAACTAGCAGAAGAAAAGTTCAGAGCATCTTCAATGTTGTCACTAAAATTTCATACTAAATTTTGGGCAAAATAAAAATTATATATGAAAATTGCTTACACCAAATAAAAAAAAATTCATCCAAAATGTGGATGCTAAATCTCTTTTAATCAATCTAACATTAGTATTTATTTAATCTTAATTAAAATATTTATTTAATAGAATTACGGACGTGCATGAATCGGTTGCACACAAAACCAAGCATATCAATTAATTGAGTTTCTTCAACGATCAGTTTGGTTAAATACTTAAATGTATTATAGGTTAAAATTTAATAATTCGCTTGTAATTTTTAAAAGATAATTTGCGTAAAAAATTCTCGGATAATTTTTGTGATTAAAACCTCTCAATCATTTTTCATTACACAAAAAACCCTAATCGACTAAAACTTATCAAGATGAGGGTTTCAAGAAAAATGATTTACAACATGATGAATCGGTTGCAATCTGTTGATCACCTCTTCATCTCTGATGAATCTTTTCTTCAGCAAATTCACTTATATGTTTTTATGATTCAAATTCATATTTCTTTTTGATTTATTTATTCAAATTTCTGTTTTTGTTGGAAACCGTTTCAGCAAAGATCACTGGTGACTTGTGGCATGTGACTTTCAACTAGGGGTGAGCTCGGTACCCACGGATCGAACCGGTACCGAAACCGAAATAAGAGATGTAGAAAAACCGAATACCGAACAAATTAATGTTATATGGTACCGGTTCGGTATAAATATGGTACCGAAACCGAAATAAGAGATTTTGGATCAATACGGTACCGAAACTGTGATACCAAAAACCGATTTTTAACTAATTCAAAACCTGAGTTATGTTAATTCGGTATCGGTCGGTACCGGTACCGGTTTGGTACCGGGCCAGTTCAGGAAATACGCTCCGTCGCCTACCCCTACTTTCAACTGGTTACAACATGTACCATTTTTGCGAGATTTTACCGGTTAGGGTTTTTTATGCTTTGAAAAATAGTTGAGTGTTTTAATCGTAAAAATGATCAAACTTACACAAATATCTTTTTAAAAGATTTATGGTTTGACAATTAGTTACTTTTTTTTTTTCATTTTGTCAATTAATTCTTTTAATTATATAAGTTTTGAAACAGTAATTTGTGGTTATTGTCGGTTCATACATTAAATATTACCTAAATTGTTTTATAAACCCTATTAATAATTGTAATAATATGTTTTTCCCATTATAAATTACGACACATTGACACAATATTTGTTGATGTATAAATATATGATAATAAAAAATAATAATTATATAATAAACAAAACTACAAAATAGTTTATATATGTTAGTTCGGTTTTAGGGAATGACCAAAATCAAATTGTTGTTATCTTACGCAAAAATAAAACTCCAAGGCAGTTTGGTTAACTCGTATATTGGGTTTTTTAATTAAGTTTGTCATGGGTTGTTTTTTAGGCCAATTTGGTCATGGTTTAATTTTTTATATATGTTATCATGTTCTTCCTTAACCAAATGATAACTGATATTATATTGCTTAATTAGAACTAATGAATTATCATAGTTGTGGTACATAGGCCACGGTCGCCTTCGGTACAGCCACCACCACCATTTGCCATTGCCACCACCCACTATCGTTGTCATTGCCACCATGGACGCCACCACTACCAATGCCACTGTCTATACCCCTATTAGCAATACTACTATTCGCCACCACTACCACATCATCGCTCCCACCCCCCTGGCACCCTAGCCATCGTTGCCACTGTCACCGTTATCGCCACCTGCCACCACAACCTTTATCGTCACAGCCACCAAGGTAGAGTAGGGATGAGTAAAGTAAGGTAAAACCAATATAGAATAGAAATTTAAATTTAAATCAAGATAGAGTAGTGTAAGGTAAAATCAAGATTTTGAATCACATCTTATCAGACACTCTTTTACTTGTAAATTTAAATTTCAGTTAATTCAAATTCAATTTTGTAAGCCAAACGAGGACTAAAACTCAGTATATCAATCAATTTAATTTGATTATTTCATTTTGTTTGTAAAATCAAACTACTTTATTTATAAATACTATATAAGATGTGTTATAACACATGGTTGTTTCACGAGCATTGGCAACTTGACACATAGATTATCGCATGCTCAGGATGTCATGGACATACATACACACATACATACATGTAAAGATGATATGTAAATTCCACATACATTCACATCTCCTAACTCCTTAAAAATATTGTGAACTAATTTTGCATGTATATGAACGTACATTTAGTAATACATGATTTCGGACACTTAGAATGTGTGAATGTGTGTGAAATTTATATATCGTCTTTGTAATTTTAATTAAAACATGTTTACGAAAAAAAAAATTTAAAAAAATAAAACATTTTTACGAGTGGTACATTCTTGTGCGCAGCATTATAAGTAATACTCACTTGAATCTAAATCATATGTGTGTACGCTTTTGTATGAATGTATGTACATGCAATCATATATAGTTATATACATGCATACATATATACACACACAAAGACGCATTGTTATCAGGGTAATTTTATATGCACACCCTTCTCAATTGTAATCACACACCTCATTTTTAATGTTGCTGAAAATTAACTTTTAATCATTGGGTCTCACGTCATTAATAAAAATCATGTGAGTAGGAGGTGTGTAATTAGTAAAAATTAAGGAGAGGGTGGTGTACGTACTTATATATAACAAATTAACAATGCCCTTATTAGTCATTATCATCTAAGATGTTACTTTAGTCCATATGATTAACCATTCATTCGTCAATCAAAACTGGCATGCTTCTTCATCTATAATTAAAGAGAAGAAAAAGATAATACAATTTTAAACGTATTGGATGCTTTTGTTTTGTGCAACTTTTACTATTCAAGATTTCGATCTCTGCATAACAACAAAACAACAATCAAAATGCAAAGTTTAGGCATTACAAGATAACTTCAGTATTTAGCAAATTTAATTAAGGTATTATGTTTTCTATGTACTCACGTCAGTACTGGTTTTCTTTTATCCTTATCTTTAATTTTATATATTATATATATAATTCCTTAATGGGATAATTACTAAAATAGTCAAATCTCAAATATTTATTCACTTTTTAGCCACTTTATATACATTTTACCAAAATAGCCACACTTTACGTTACCACATTTACGTGATAGCCACAATTTACGTGATTTGTACTTTTTTTTCATTTTTTAATGCATTACGTTACAAAAGGTGTCTGGTCACGTAAATTGTTGTACTTTACGTGACCATTTTTGCTCCTTCCCCATGAATGTTTGGTGGGATGTCTTGTCACACCTTACGTGACCAAACACCTTTTGTAACGTAATGCATTAAAAAAATGAAAAAAAGTACAAATCACGTAAATTGTGGTTATCACGTAACTGTGGTCACGTAAATTGTGGCTATTTTGGTAAAATGTATATAGAATGACTAAAAAGTAAATAAATGTATTAGATTTGGCTATTTTAGTAATTATCCCTTCATTAATTCCTACTAACAATAATCTTTTTATAGTTTGTCCATTTATGGATTAATAATTTTCCCCAACTCCATACTTTCCAACAACATAATGCAACACGCCTGTTTTTTCCATTGTTAATCATGATAACGTGATTTCAGGTGGCGATTGGTTCATGGAATAAATTTCGTAAGTTTTAGTTGTTAGTGTATTTGATGGTAAGAGTAAATTATGGTTTTAGTATTGGTTAAATATATATGTTGGAATCTAATTCATATTTGACTTGGAAACAATGTTAAATTCCTATAAATAAAGAAATTGAAGTCAAATAAATAAAATTTAACTTTTTATATTTGTTAGCAAAAATTCTAAACAAGCTAAATTTGAATCCAGTTTTTCAAATTCCATTCCGCGAGCCAAACACCACTTCAGTGGTTAATTGAAATACCCAAATCTTTAGTAGTGAGTACATAGAACTTCCATAAGTGTACTTGCAATGTTACACACGAAAATTTTAAAATTTAATGGCAAGTTCATAAGATAAATGAAAAATAATATTGGAACTTTTTTCATTATTAAAAATATAAGGTTGTTTGTTTTTTTAGAAGATCATCGAACCTCTTATGTCTGCGAACTCGAAGACGCCGGAAGAGGCTTTATATGAAAGTGCGTTTGTTTTTTTCGGTCTTCCCGCGCCTACAAACGTCTTCCTGCGTCTGCGGACGTCTACAGATCTTTAGGCCATCTATTCTAACCGCAGATTTCTACAGCTAATTCCATATATCGCAGACACCAATCTATTGAAAAACAAACAACTAAGTTCATTTTAATATCCATTAGTTCCCTATATTCCCGTTCCAAATGATTCATAATTTGTCTTCTTTGTGATGATTATGACATTTCATTTATCAAAATATCTAGTTTTACGTGCCACAAAAACTCATACGTAAAAATGAACAAACCAACCAATATCAAAATCTAAGTTGAAAAAAGACAAAAGATTTTGAAAATAGAAAATTACACCGTTAAATAAGATGTAAAATTTCTTTTATACATGTGATTATCTATAGACGGGGTGTCAATTTTCGCCCAATAGACCAAATGGACGGCCTTACTCAAATTGACTCGTACTAAAAAAGATATGTTAATGCAATTTTTTTTTAAATTTCGTTTCAACACAATTTTCAAAAGCAGTATATTTAATGCATTTTTTGAAAAAATAAGATGTTAATACATATTTAAAAACATCTTATATGCTTAGATTATTTCGTTCGTTTGATCCATTTGAATGCTTTGGATCGAAGTTGTCATCTTACCACAATATTTTGATCCCAGAAAAATCATATAGCACAATAAGATGACATGTAAGTATTCGTTTCAGAATTATCAAATAATAATAATAATAATAATAATAATATACATAAGATAAGATAAGATGTTAAATAAAAACTTTTGGTATGATGATAGCTAGCAAACAAAAAGAAGGCAAAATTCCAAATTGAAACCAATCAAAATCAAAATCATAAAGAGAAAAAGAAAGAGAAAGAGTGTGTTTATGTGATTGTGTGGGTCAAAATTAAAGAAGCTAGTTGTGACAATCTAAGTTACTCAAATTTCCTACAAGACAAATATTTGACTTTCACATGATGATATGAATAGGGAATAACGACATATTTCATAATTCATACAAGTGTCACTATATCATTCATGTGTTATTTTTTATTTTGTGTTGAATCTAGGATTTATTATAAAAAAAACCAATATGTTTTAATATTTTTTTACGTTTTCGTCCTTTCATGTTATTTTTATTCATAAAAGTCTTCAAGTTAATTTTTTTTAATTTGTTTAGTGAAATTTGGATATTAGAAACCGGTTCTTAAGTTTTAAAAACCCGGTTCACAAATTATAATCGAGGTCTAATGTCCAAATTTCACTAAACCGAAAAGAAAAAAATAACTTGAGGTTTTTTATGAAAAAAAAAATAACATGAAGAGACAAAAACACAAAAAATATAAAAACATATTGGTTTTTTTTTCATAATAAACCCTTAAATTTATCGACGAAAACAATATTACATACAACTTTTAATGGAAAATGTATATTTTAAAAACAATAATAAAGACTAGAAAATTAATGGATGATAAAAATAATGACAACTTATAATTAATTTAATATGATACAATATATTTAATACTAAGGTTGTTATTTATAAAAAGTGACAACAAACCTATATAGTTGGTTAACCAAAATTCAAAATATAAACGTCGATTTTAGTAACAATTAGATTATTATAGGTCGTTTTGTCGTTTAATTCGATTTTTTCAATTTTGTCTGTTAGCCTTGATATGTCTGTGATGTGAAGTATGTGATGTGATGTAAATGTCCCTGATCCTACTAGGGGTGAAGATGAGTCGTTTTGGATCGGTCTTTGGTAGACACCGAACCCAAAGCAAAACTTTCGGTTTTTGTATGATAGAAATCATTCGGTTTCAATTTTTTTTGTTTGGGTTGTTTTTTGATTTAAACTCGGAAAAACAAAGAATTTAATTTATTAAATTTGGTCTTCTATTTTATAAATGATTCACGTTTGTTTTTTAATTAAATTGAGTTTTGATTTATTAAGTTTGAGTCTTAGTTTAATAATTGATATTTTGATAAAAGTTGATTTGTTGTACTTGACTCTTAATAAATAGGGTTAAAGTCATAGAATAGTTGTGTACTTTTTAAAATGTATCGATATGGTACGTGTACTATTTTAATTATTCATATTACACGTGTACTTTCTGAATCGTTCAAATTTGATACGTGTACTATATTTTTTCATACCAATATGATACCTTTGGTAACCGGTTACTGGCTATACCTGTTAAGAGTGAAATTTCTCTTTTTCTTAATGTTCAAATTTCCATAATTCAAGCATCAAATACACTCTCTCGTCCTTGTGATGACCTGGTAGGAGAAATCACACTGCATAGCCAACTTCAAACACCAACAGACCTCTATAGAAATCTCCAATGATGATCTCCACCGTCCAGATCGTAGAACTATATGTTGCAAAGCTTCTCCTCAAATTTTACACAGATCCAACGGTGAACAAGTTCGTACTGACGATTCTCCCACAACTGCGCAAAGCTAGACGAAATAACCGGTCATAAAAAGTAAAGGTATCATATTAACAATATAAAAAGTACACGTACTATATCGATACACCTTAAAAAGTACACTGCTATTGTACGGCTTTAGCCCTAATAAATAAATAAGTGTGGAGTGAGGAGTAAAGTAAAATTAAAAAAACACTTATTTAATTATGTCAATAACTTAATAAGTAATTAAATATTAATATGATCATGTAAAGCAGTAAATATGTAATTTACTTTGAAACCTAAATGAATAAATAAATTTACAATAAATAATATTATTAACAATTAAAAAAGTAATAAAGTAAAAATGGTTAACCACCTATTTATGCATTGTCGTTTTCACATTAATTAATTTATTCAACAAAATCACTTTTAGCACAATTTATGGAATGACGTTTGAACTTGTTATAAAAAATGCAATGATATTTTTCCTCTTTTACCAACTTATGCAACAAAATAAATTTTAACACGATTTATGCAATAATGTTTGAAGTTGTTATCAAATTATGCAACATTTAATCTACTTATTTATCTGGTAATATTAATTTAGTGTACATCATTAAAATCTTAAGTGACACAACTATATTTAAATAAACTCATATATCTTAGTTAATATAGTATGGGTTGCGATAAAAACTTATTTGATTTCATTACGACATTTTGTTTGTATTGGTTTATTATAAATATAAATTTATTTGTATCCGAGTTTAAAAGTTGTTTCTAGTTTCCGATTAAAAAACTAGAAATACTTAATAAGGATTCTTGTTAGTTGATTGAAAATAAACTTGGAGATTCATGAATAATTGTTTTTGCACAAGTTAGAAGACAAAATAGTCAAACCGTTAAACATATCACTCCGATCATGTTGAAACAATTTCTCCAGCCAAGTTGAACCTTCTCCGACCAACAAGCAGGAAAGTTTTCTCCGGCAAAGTCGAAACCATCAACACAAAGTAATTCCAAAAGCAATGATTTGATTAAAGCTTCAAAACAAATTATTTCCAACAAATGGAATCCATAAACATGGACGGATCGAGTGAGATATAAGTTATTATTATTATTATTATTGTTGTTATTATTATTATTAATATATCATTCTAAAATTTGAGTATAAAATGTTTAGTAAATAATATTGAGAGAAGTTGATCAAATTTCATAAAACATATATCTATTTATTTATTTTATTGAAAGGTAAACCTAGCTACACTATCAGGTATTAAATCCAGATTATTAAACAACATATTTTAACTATTACAATATGATAAAAACATTAAAATTAGAATTGAATTACAATACAATCAATTTAGATTGAATCCTATTGGAAGCAATGTCTAATGGCTGCAAACTAACTAACGAACTTAAGCTTTTACGATCAATTTCAAATCCAAATTAATTAAAACGTATAAATTGTCATAATTGACAACGTGATATTCAAAACTATTTATACCTTGTTTTTGTGATAAATTAATGTTAATTCGACCACGTCGTTTAACATTGATATTGTACATGTCTTACGGTACGTGATATGAAGAACGTTCGAAGACTCGAATAGGCCAGACATGTTTTTTTTGTTCCCATATGTTTTATGATTTCATGTTCTTTTGTTTTGGTTTGTAGTTTCAATTGGTTTTGTTATTCGACAATTATGTCGGATGAGTAGTCTTTTATAACACAATTTAATTAATAGTATCTAATTGTTGTTCACCATATACTAATTTATTAATCTGCATGATATTTTTAAGTATAGTTATTTACAAATATATATATATATATATATATATATATATATATATATATATATATATATATATATATATTGGGATCATTGTAGAACCTTAATTTAGTGCAGAACCATAGAACCAATCTAAACCATTAGATTATAATATAACACTAGGGATAAGATGGTAATTATACAATTAACATTGAATTAATAGTAACCTACCAAGTTTGACTGTCCACTTTGACTTTTTTACTCTTTTAATATATAATGGACATGCAGTGTTGCATCGACGTTAAATATACGATATCAAAGTGTTCATTCGACATCGAATGGTCGTATGGGTAAAAAAAATTTACGAAAAATAAACATGTAAATTTTTTTTCAAAAAAATATATTCATGACCGTTCTCGTTAAATCGACCAACTTTGACTACTAATTTTGACTATTATTTATCTCTGTTAATAATAAACGTATATGCAGTGTTGCATCGACGTTAAATTTACGGTATCAAATTGTTCATTCGATATCGAATGATCTCATGATCTCACCATGATATATTGCATCGTGGTCTGGGTAAAATTTTTTTTACGAAAAATAAAAAAGTATATATCATAACCGTTCTCGTTAAATCCACCAACTTTGACTACTAATTGTGACTATTATTTTGGCTCTGTTAGTAATGAACGTATATGCAATGTTGCATTGACGTTAAATATACGATATCAAAGTGTTCATTCGATATCGAATGATCTCATGATCTCACCATGATATATTGCATCGTGGTCTGGGTAATTTTTTTTTTACGAAAAATAAACACGTAAATTTTTTTCGAAAAAAATATATCATGACCGGTCTCGTTTTAAAGAGTATAAAATTCTCGTTTTTATGGTATAATTTTTTTGATTTAAAAATTAATAATATTAATGTTATTTTAATTTAAAGAAAAAAGATATTTATTTTGCTAATGTCAATCTTTTTGCTATTTCCAATCTTTTCCTTTTTTACCCCTCCAAGAATTAAAATATCACTATTACCAATCTTTTTTTCACTAATTCCAAACTTAACTCTTTATGGACGATATTGGTTCTACAGTTCTACACTAAATTTAGGTTCTGCAATGATCCCATATATATATATATATATATATATATATATATATATATATATATATACTTTTAGTTTAAAACTAATGATTTTTAAGATTTTATATATGAAAACTTGTGTTTAAATTTTAGAAAGATTCTATATAAGAATGAAAGTATGTATTTAAAACTGTCAACATTATGTTTTAATAAATAAGAGTTAATAAAAATTTTAATTTTATATTAATATGTTTTAATAAAAAATACTCCTTATAAAAACATGTTTCGAGATATTAATTATTAAATTAAATATATAAAATATAATTATGAATCCTATTTTTAAATTTGAAGATAACGTTGTAGTTGTTTTATTAACGACGGTGATATTACAGAATATCTTTCGTGTGGAGAAAGTTTCTTTCTAGAATTTATTGTTACCGGTGGTGAATTGATTGACCAGAAGGTACCAGACTTAAAAAAATTTGGACTTTTTTCACAAACATGTTTTAATTAACATTGTACATTGATATAGTAAGCACCATTTGCACCAACACTACAAGAAAAGTGTCTTTTAGTGACACACGATTTTAGTGACACAAAAAAAAGTGTCACTATATCTTCATTTTAGTGACACTTATGAAAAAGTGTAGGTATAGAGTAATCTTTTACATACACTTAATCTAAATTAGTGACACAAAAATTTTGTCACAAAATACTTGAGGGTTATACCCACATACATTTTTAGTCACAATATATCTATACCCACTCCACTTTTACCCACACTTTTTGTTGTGTAGGTAAAAGATTTTGATACCTATAGTGACACTTTTTTGACAACAAAAAGAGTGGGTAAAAGTGGAGTGTGTATTGATATATAGTGACTAAAAATGTATGTGTTTGTGTCACTAATTTAGAAAAAGTGTGGGTAAAAGATTGATCTATACCTACACTTTTTCATAAGTGTCACTAAAAGTAAGTTATAGTGACACTTATTTTTGTGTCACTAAAATCGTGTGTCACTAAATGACACTTTTCTTGTAGTGCAATTGAAATAAGCTCTTATATATATAAAAATTTTTTTGTATATATTAACTTTTAAAACAATAAAAATAAGTTTTCAAAAGATTCATTACATTCGTTGGCTTTAATATACATACAATTCATTAGTTTATAAGGTTATTATCGAAAAAATCATCTGAACTTTTATGATTTTTTCGGTTTAACCACTCATTTTTTTTTCCAACCGATCAAAACACTAACCTTTACATTTTTTATTGCTTTGACCATTTTACCTGTCATATCACAGGTAATTTGGTGACGTGGCAATTATGTGACGTTTTTTATCATTGAAAAAACCACTCGAACTTCCAAGATTTTTTTGGTTTGACCACCATTCTCTTAAACTAAAAATTAAAACTCCGAGAACCGATAATTCAATGTAATCAAACATATCTTTTCATATTTTAATCAATAACAGTAATATATCAAATTTAAATCAATTCATTTTTTTAAAGTTTTTTCAAGATTTTATAAACCCAATTTAAGTTTCAGAATTGCTTATGAAATTTTATAATAAAATTTTAGTTTTAATTTTCTATTATTATTTATTTTTTAAAAGTTTATTTAATTATATTATTACTATCGTTAGTGATTACTATTTAATCTATAAAATTTATTTATTTACGATTATTAAAAACATCCAAACCCTAACAAACTTGATGAACACTACAAAACCTTAGAGAATCAAATTGATTAGAATCTGTTTGGATTAACACAATGATAATGAATAACTTATGAAGCAGAAGAGGATGATAATGAAGAAGCATAAGAGATCAATGAAGCATCGTTGTTGATAAAAGCAATATGATGATGCAAAAAGAGAGAATCAGTTTTCTTGAAATTAATGTTTATTTTAATCATTTGATGTTATGAGCAATATCATAATAGAAATTACAAAAAAACTGAACATCAATTAAATTAGAGATTAGATCATGAAAAATTAATAGAGTGGTTTCATAAAAAGAATTACGAAAGTTTGAATGGTTTTTTTAATTAAAACTCTAATTCATAACAACAATTGACCGGTCAAACAGGTTACCGGTCAAAAATGAATGGCTAAACCAATAAATTTGAAAGTGTAATGATTAAACTAATAGAAAATAAAAAGTGTAGTGATTTGATCGGTTGGGAAAAAAATTGAATGGTTAAACCGAAAAAATCATAAAAGTTCGGATGGTTTTTTCGATAATAACCCTAGTTTATATTACATTCTCATGCGTTCATGTGTAAAAAGCATTATTTTGTTCAACAAATCAAATATAAATAAATTTCATTGGGTTTATTGGATTCAAATCATTAAATTAAGTCATATGTAACATGCAAAAACTTTAATGATGCTTACATATAATGTCAAATTTTGATAGGTTTTCACGTTCCATAATATATAATGGTGCTTACTAGATCCCATTACTTGATTACATATATTACTTTTATAATGTTAATTAAAATATATTTATGAAGAAAAATTTTAATGTTTTTAAAGGTGCTACCTTCTGATAAGCTGTACAACGAGTGGTGATATATATATATATATATATATATATATATATATATATATATATATATATATATATATATATATATATATATATATATATATGTGTATATATATATATATATATGTATATATATATATATATGTATATATATATATATATAGGGGTGGGTTCAATGGAAAACCACTATGCACCTGAAAACCATGGAAAC
>JAANYP010004439.1:0-44299 GCA_020465985.1 Centrapalus pauciflorus
TTTTTTGCTTTTTTATTGTTTTTGTTTTTTGCTTTTTTTTTGACTATGAACTTGAGAATCTAAATACTAAACATAATTACATAAAACTCAAAAACTGAAAGAAAATAAAATTTTAACTAAACAACTGGAATTTAGATCGGATTAAGACTAAGGGTGACGAGAGCCAAACGGATTGAAAAGGTTAACAGCATGGGTTATGACTGAAACAAAAAGGTTTAAGTTCAAAAGGGGTAACTAAGGTAAAAACACACATCATTTTGCATGCTTAGAAGGTGGGAAAAACGAAACGGTAACTAAATGGCTCAATCCTAAGTTGCCTTCATTATAAATGCAACATTCTCAGTAATGTGGTCTCGAAATGCATTACATAAGCAAGTTCTGAAGTAAACAAGTACCACCGGCACACTCAACAAAAGAAAACACAAGCATTAAAAATGAATGTTATTCTTGGCTCGAATCCTCACGAATGAGATAGGCTAAAATGTGCAAGGGTCATGCAAACATATCCAACAACCAAATCCATGAAGTAAAGTATCTTGCCTAAATCATGCAAATCTACTCAATTAAGTTTACATTCTCATGAAGTACTTAGGCAAGCAATAACACCAATGCTCTCGAAAGTGTAAAGAGAACGCCACAAAAATAAGACTTTTAGGCCAAATTGAGAATAGTTACATCACATATAGAAAAATTTCACCATTAAACAAAACATGCTTAAATGGTCATACCCCTTCCCCACACTTAGAATTGGACATTGTCCTCAATGTTCAAAAGATAGTAAGGTGCAGTGGTGGAAGTGCAAGCAAAAGGGATGAACAGAAGGACTCCCCTGAAGTATGGAACGTGGACCGACATGAGCACCAAGAAGTATGCACAATAAGCCTCTCGTATGTCCACTAGCACGTTATAAGGGTCGAGAAGATGATGCTTCATGGCTACGTGTGGCATTTTTCGTTCTTTCCATATCTGCATCATTTACAAAAATAAGACAATTAGGACCCAAACCCACACTAACAACGGGAAAGCATGTTACCAAATCAACCAGAGTATCTCAAAACCAGAATTAATTCAACAGCTCCAAGTCCAGAATCCATAAACAACCCAAACACATGTTCTGGAAATGATGTGGACTCTTAAAAGGATTAGAAGATAGCCAATTGAGTCTTAAACCGAACCAGTATTCAGAATCATGTATATACTCCACTCAAGCAAGAACAATGCACAGTCACCAGCAATATGAATCGACCAAGTAATCAAATAAGCACATAAGCATTGATGAGGTACCCCCAAAATCAGACTAATCAACCTTAAGAATCAATGGGTACCGACAATACTAGTAATAACACATATTAAGAGCTGATAATCATCCATAGAGGCAATCACATTATCGAAATCACATAAAATAAAACTCAAATAAGCCCCAACAGTTAAACCAAACCTCCATGAAATCGAACTAAGCAACAATTCAATCAAGGTATCAATTGTACTGGTGAAATCCAATTTGGATCGCAAGAAATCATAAGCAAAACATCACCATCAATTGCACAGCCCCTAAAAAAAATCATAATACACAGATTAAAGAACAAGGTATTTGCACCTGATTGATGGAGAATGGGAAGGGGGAAGAACCGGAAGGGGAAGCGAAGGACATGCAAATGAGGAAGAAAGAGGCGACGGGGAATGAGAATGGGAAGAACCGCTGCTTTGAAACCTAATCCATGGTCATGGATTTCGGTTTCTCCCTAGACAATCCATGCGCCGCTTAGAAATCTAATCCATGGCCATGTTTTCTTTTTCTTTTATCGTCGCTTCCGTGACAATCTAAAACTCCATGGCCATTTTTTTTAACCCTAGCCGCTTAAAAAAAAGGGACCATGTTTTTTTAGAATACATGGCCATGGAACTCACTGGAAGTTTACAATATTGAGGAGACCATGGATTTAGAATTCCATGGCCGTAAAACTCCCTGTTTAAATCTTCAAATATATAGCCATGGATTCTAAATAAACATGACCATGGATTCCTTTCTTCTTTTATTCTCCAACAGATTGAAAACCAAAATAAAATTAATTACAAAAATCCTAATAAAAAAACAAACAAAACAAATAAAAAAATCGAAAACATATTCAATCTACGGGTTGCCTCCCGAAAGCGCTTGTTTATAAGGTCTCTAGCTTGACCTTATTCCACTCATTTTTATTTTCAAAGGAATGAAAAGGATGTAAGACTTACCTTTGGATGAAGTACAAAAAATGGACTTTGACGAATTAAGTTTGCACTCCTTACCCTTCATGCTTCCATTAATGCATGTATGTTCATGTTTTAATCTTATTGAACTACGTTTACCATCTTTAATGACATCACGGCCTTTTGGTCCTTTCCTTCGTTTTCGAGTACGCCTATTTTGTTTTCCTTTCATGGGTGGCTTCGAGCTATCCTCCCCACTCTGTTGATTTGAGCAAATTATTGCAACACTCCCTACTTGCATATCCATAACATCCACCAAACGATTAGTACATTCAGAATCAGATGATGATTTCATAGAATTAACAATAGCATATGAGTTTCCATCAAATAAATTAAAATCAACTCCCTCATCATCAACAAGGGTAGACTCGTTGACTCCCAAAAGTCTTGCAAGCTCTTCTAAATCCTTTTCGGGATTGAACTCGTCTTCCATCATATCGTTGATCTTCAAATAAAAGACTTGTGAGGTATCTTGTGAGATTGAGGAATGTACTTGGCCATTTGTTATCTCTGATGTATTGGTGATCGGTTGTATAAGTTGAAAAGTATCATCATAAACAGACTCAACATCTTCGTCCGAATCACTAACATCGTATGTATATATGTGAGTACACCCCTCAACTTGTATCTCCTCCTCTCGTATACCTGAACTACTTCTTGATGGTCCTTCGGCAATCAATTCGACCAATTGTACCATTTGGCATTCGAGATTCTCAATTATAGATTGTTGATCACGAAGACACGTATCTATTTGGCTTTGCCTTGCCTCTTGACTCGCAATATGATTCATCATTAGTTCAGTAAAGCTCAAATTTATCTCAGGTTCATCTTGGGAAGGAGTCTGACAAGCATATTGAATATCTTGACTTTGGCAATATTGAATGCCAGGTTGATATGGGGTATGATATTCGAGCTGATGTTGTTGATGGCTTTTGGAAGAGAGTAGATTGAGCAAGTAATCACAACAATCGTCATAGGAGGATTGAGAGGTCTCAGGCATGTAAGCACCTAAACAGTGGTCAAAATGAGGATCTCCATACGACAACATACCATGTTCTTCATGATTGATCTCGCCCTGACAACAACTTGTTTCGTAGCCATATTCATACATCTCAAATCCATTATACATTCTGCACAAAAAAAAAATTAAAAGCGAAACAAAGCAGAAGAGAAGGAAAAAAAACCAAAAGAGAAAATAAACTATTATAAAACAAAAAGAAAATGGACCAAGGATTCAATGCAACTGCAAAGATTCCCCAAACTTAATTTGTTTAACTAAAATAAAATAAGATAAAAAATGGAAAAAAAAAACTAAAAATTAAACAGCAACTTTCCTAATACAAAATTTAAAGAAAGGAATTAATTAATCTAGCAACTTCAGACCGTTCTCAAAATCACCGTTTCCCCGGCAACGGCGCCAAAAACTTGGTGTCTATTTTACTAAACACATATTTTATAATAAAAAATGGAACTAATCCAAACTAAAACTAATAGACAATAGGCAAGTGTAACCTATCGTATAGTAGAATAGTTTAGGTAAGAACCGAGTATCGATCTCAGGGAAACGATGTAGAATGATGATAATAAGTCTTTGGTTACTAATTAATCATGGACAATAAGTAGTTGATTCTAAATAACTATTATAATGAAACAAATGAACTAGCTTAGACTATGAAGTAGAACAAACAAAAGCAGTGGACAATTTAGTGTCAAAACATTGCATTCACTTAGAATCAATCCCCCTAGTCTCGATGATAGCATTTAAGCCCGATACTGAAATTTACTCATGTGATTCTTAAGCCAATTAAACTTCCTGGTCAGGTTATTTAACTTTATGATTATTGGAAAGACACGTGAAGTTCTTCACTATATCCACCTCAAAACATGCAATTAAAACACAACCACTTTGATTATTGAAGTTATTTGATTAAGAATAATCCAAGTTACGCAAGATGGTTCATCTCAATGTAACTTCACTTGTAAAGTCATAAACTTGAAAAACCATAACAACTTCTTTTTACCGGTTTCGGTTTCAAGAAACGATTAACTGGTAAAACAATTAGTCGAAATAAATATTCAAAACAAAAGGCTTTCGCCACAAATTGAATTGACTATCTATTGAATATTAATGAAATCCCAAGTTTTTACCAAACAAATGTAACCAAATAAAACAATGAAATCAATATAATGATTCAATCCAATAACGTTATCATCTAAACTAGGGTTCAATCATCTAAGTAAATGCAAAAGAAAATCACCCCATGGTTAGGGTTACCATCATCTCAATCAAAATACTAACAAAAGAATCCATGAAAGATACCAAACCAATGTTAGAATGATGAATGGAGAAGTCGGATTCGTAAGATTCTTCAATTGTTCTTCACAAAAATCGTATCTTGATGCTTGGAATCGTCCTCTTCCCTTTGCGTTGCCCTCTCCTTTTCTTTCCAAGCTGTCGCCTCCTTTTCCAATATGTAGGGTTTCCTTACCTTTACAAGTTTCCCCCACTTCCCTTTTCTTGCGTGCGCTCAAGGTCTGATTTCCATGGCCATGTTTTCCTTTATGCTTTCATCTTCAAATCCATGGCCATGGATTGTCTTTCATGTATTAGCGGACATTCTCTTCAAATCCATGGCTTGTCTAAATTCCATGGCCATGGAATATTCTTCTTTGTATCCAATAGTTTGATAAATTATCAATAAATCTTGACATTGCATCATTCGTTTTCCTTGATTCGCAAATGTCCGCTACAAACCTTCGTAAACAAAATTATTTCATTTTAGTATCGAATTCGAAAGTTTAGTTATCAAAGCACACTTAAATGAAGGAGATATGTCAAGAAAAATATGTATAAAATCAACAACATCAGTTATGTATGGAAGCCGAGACCCACAAAGGGGGTACCGAAACCTTGAGGTTTCGGTACTAGGTACCGAGACTACCCAAGGAGATACCGAAACTTTCCTATAAAAACCAACTACCGAGACCATTTATGGAGTTGAGGATGATACCGAAACCTAAAAGGTTTCGGTATACATACCGAAACCAAGAAATATGTTACAGAAACAATACAGAAGCTATATATAATATACCGAAACCCTCCTAAAGTACCGAAACATATACATAATGGGTATAGAACCATAATTTACTGAAACTTATACCGAAACCTTTAAGGTTTCGGTATAGTATTGAAACCCACACAAAACTTCCGAAACTTTTTGCATATATATATATACTGAAACCATCACATGAGTATACTGAAACCATGATTAATTCCATGAATTCTCGGTAATATATATATATAATTACATGTGCATGTGTGTATGTGATATATATATATATATATATATATATATATATATATATATATATATATATATATATATATATATATATATATATATATAATTGTCAAATAAATACAAATTCATGTATTTTGAAATATATAGAATTGCATCAAAATTTAAAAGCATATGAACTTATAATAAATAATAGCATTGATAAGACAAGTTATCAGATATCAAACTCAGATAAAATACAAGAATTTATGACCAAAAGATGATGAAAACTTCATGATAATGATGATGATATTGACATAAGATTTATGTGATATAATTCTGGACAGGTTCAGTTAATATCTGAACAAAGATTTAAAGACTTAAAAGCGGGTCAGAGAATTGATTGACAGATTACAGAATTGACAAAGATAAAATCCTGAGATACTCAGGTGGCAGATTTTATATCTGTTTGACAAAGATCAGATCTGTGAGTTATAGATATTCAGATTGAACATGCATAAGATCCGGTTGAGATATATTGCTGCTGTTAGATTTATTGACATTCATTTATCAGCTGGAATGAGACCTGTGCACACCATGGATGGGTGTTGCCCAGTGGATCATGATAGCTATTTGATTATCTTTTCATATTGCATTTAATATTGCTTCAGACTTTACTTTATGATTCATTGCTATCATGACTTCTAAGACATATGCTTCCATCATTGATCAGACATTTGATAGATTGATTCAGCTTGACTAGCCCTTATGGTCTATTGTTCTAGACCCGGCTATTTCACCAGTTCTTATGAATTGGTAATGACCTCCGATGTTCCGCCACATTGATTTACTGGTAGCTAGCCCAGTATGTGGCTGATCCCCACGATTTAAGCGTGAGTGTGGCTTGAGCATCATCCGATTCTATGATTCTATATCTCAATCATGAGGGCTGTAGCGGCAGCCAAGACATATCACGCTAAGACTAATGACTCCGCTTGACACGCATGTTGATATTGAAAATCTATAAACTCACTAAGCATTGCTTACAGTTGCTGCATTATAATTTTACAGGTAAAAGCAAAGGAAAATCACCTACAGGACCTAGTACTTAGGTCATTCGATATCCAAGTTTTGAAGTTTTCTTAGACCACTACTCAACAAACTTTCTGGTACTGATTGGACGACAGCGAATGTGGTGGTTCTGGGTAGACTTGATGTGATGTATGATGTTATGACTAGATTAGATGTTACCCTTTTATAACTTTCTTTTGAAATATGTAAACTTAAATCCTAATCTGTAATGTACATGTAATTCTATTTTTCCGCAATTTAATTACCCTATCTTAGTATGATTGATATTGTATTGTATGAATTGGGACCTAGACTCTGAGGACTGCCCCGTAAGGGGAGGTCTTCACAGGATGGTATCAGAGAACTAGTTTGAGTGAATCAAGTATTACGTGAGTATACTTGGTCTCAAACTGAAGTAATACATATGTATCAATCATTTAGGTGGTTTGAACTGAGATAGGATGTACAGACTATTAGGATGGGAAAAAGGGTACATAGATCTAAGTCTATAAACTGATAGTTGATTTATCTTAATTTTCAGTAAAAGATGTCAGGATCAGGATCAGGTGATATTCCCAGCAACATGAACCCACAACAAATGTTCGAAATGATGCAACAACTTCTAGCCCAACACTCAGAACAACAGAACAAAATAATGCAAGAACAGTTTCAGGCCAGAGATGAGGCCGAAGCTAAAAGACGTGAAGAAAAGAAAAATAAGAGAAAAGAAAAGAAAGTCCAGACTAATGAATCTGATTCTGATAATTCAAATCCCGAAACTCAAATTGCTCAGCCAAAAGGCTGCAAGTTTAAAGATTTTAAAGCTAGCGGTGCTTTGAATTTTGAAGGAACAGTTAATCCGATTCAGGCGATGGATTGGATTAGCCATACTGAAGAAATCTTCAGGATTTCTGATTGCTTAGATTCTAAGAAAGTGAGTTATGCGTCCGCGTTATTCGTCGGTGCAGCCCGTGCCTGGTGGAAAACTCAGGGGAGTATCTACGGCGAAGAAATAATTCAGACTCTAGAATGGAACCAATTTCTTGACATGTTTAACGCAAAGTACTGTCCAGTCGATCAGCGAGATAAAATGGAAGTACAACTGATGCAGCTGACTCAGGGAACGAAGACAGTTGACGAATACGAACACGAGTTTTCACGACTATGCGGTTATTCCTCATACCAAGTAGCTACCGAAGAAAGAAAGATGAATAGATTCCGTGTAGGACTCAATCCTAGATACAGACATCCGATGAGCGCTATCAAATACAAGAGTTATTTGGAAATGGTAGAAGCAGCCAGACAGATTGAGAGAGGATATCTAGAGTACGGCGATCAGCTATACGCTCCAACGACTAACCCAATGAATCCGTCTCCTCTGAAGAAACAGCGATTTGGCAGATTCTTTAAGCCAAATAAGTCTCAGTCCCAGCAATCTCAGCAGTATAGTTCACAGCCGAAAGCGCAAGCCTACTCACTGACCAACGAGCCACGATTCTGCAAGAGATGCAGAAGATCACACATGGGATTGTGCAATCCAGATGATGTTACTTGCTTTGCGTGCAACATGATCGGTCACAGTAGTGAAGAATGTCCACAGCAGGGACGTAGATGCGCAAAATGTGGAAAAAGGGGACACTTTATGTATCAGTGTCGTAGCGGGCCGCGTTATCAGTCTCAGTCATCAGCTGGAGGGTCTACAGTTAAGAGTTCTGCTGCAACGCCGACTACAAAGACTCGAGCTTTTCAAATAACAGCCGAAGAAGCAAAAGAAACACCTGACGTAGTTACCGGTATGTTTCTGCTTAACTCTATTCCTGCCCGAGTACTATTTGATTCCGGCGCGAGTCGTTCTTTCATATCAACATCTTTTGCACAAAGATTACATAAGTCTCCATCAAAGCTCCCCGTGATATTAGACATTGAGACAGCCAGTAACAATTTTGTTATGGCTGATTCTGTTTACCGTAATTGCACATTACTTGTTGACAACATCGTATTCAACCTCGACCTTATACCGATTCCGTTGAAAGAGTTCGATGTCATCATCGGCATGGACTGGCTAATGAATAACGAGGCTACGATTGTCTGCAACCGCCGACTCATCAGAATCAAGTCTTCAGACGGCCGAGTATTGGAGATCAAGGGCGAGAAGCGTATAGGTGCTCACTGTTTTATTTCTATAGAGAAAGCGCATAAGTACTTATCTAGAGGTCACGACTCCTATCTTTGTTATGCTCTATCTGAGTCCAGCTCTGAAAAGAAATCTCTGTCTGATATTCCTATTGTCTGCAAGTTCCCAGACGTCTTTCCTAATGACATTTCCGGAGTGCCACCGGAACGTCAAGTCGAGTTCAGTATTGACTTGGTTCCTGGTGCGGCTCCTATTGCTAAAGCTCCTTACAGACTTGCACCTGCAGAAATGCAGGAAATGTCAAAGCAACTGCAAGAACTGTTAGAGAAGGGGTTTATCCGACCAAGTTCTTCTCCGTGGGGTGCACCTGTTCTATTTGTTAAAAAGAAAGACGGAACCTTCCGTATGTGCATCGACTACCGCGAGTTGAATAAGGTTACAATAAAGAACAAGTATCCTCTGCCCAGAATCGATGATCTGTTTGATAAGCTACAAGGAGCCAGTTACTTCTCGAAAATAGATCTCCGTTCTGGGTATCATCAGTTGAAAGTTAGAGATGAGGATGTTCCAAAGACAGCCTTCCGTACAAGATACGGTCATTACGAATTTCTCGTGATGCCGTTCGGCTTAACAAATGCACCAGCAGCGTTCATGGACCTCATGAATCGCGTGTGCAGACCAATGTTGGATAAATCAGTTATCATATTCATAGACGATATTCTGATTTACTCCAAAACGGAGGCTGATCATTCTATTCATCTGCGGCAATTGCTAGAGTTACTAAGAAAAGAAAGACTCTACGCAAAGTTCTCTAAGTGTGAATTTTGGCTCAGACAGGTATAATTTCTATTATATATGTCTTGAGTATTTCCTAAGTATTCCCTGATTTACATCAGAACTTGAATTTCTATTTTGATTTCTATAGATTCAGTTCCTTGGCCATGTTGTTTCTGGCGAAGGGATTTCCGTTGATCCTTCAAAAGTTGAGGCCGTTCAGAAATGGCAAACGCCTCGTAATGCCTCAGAAATAAGAAGTTTCCTCGGATTGGCTGGTTACTACCGGCGATTCATAAAGGACTTCTTGAAGATTGCTGTACCTCTCACGATGCTAACACGAAAGAATACTCCTTTCGTTTGGACCGATAAACAGCAAGAGGCATTTGACATTCTGAAACAGAAACTTATCCAAGCGCCGATCCTAGCCTTGCCAGAAGGAAATGACGATTTCGTTGTTTACAGCGACGCATCTGGTACTGGCTTAGGATGTGTTCTCATGCAAAGAGGAAAGGTTATTGCCTATGCTTCAAGGCAATTAAAGGATTACGAGAAAAGTGCACCAACTCATGATCTTGAGTTGGCTGCCGTTACCTTTGCTCTGAAAATCTGGCGGCATTATCTCTATGGGACTCGGTGTCAACTCTACACCGATCATAAGAGTCTCAAACATCTTTTCACTCAAAAGGATCTGAACATGAAACAGCGACGGTCCTTGGAGCTTATCAAGGACTATGATTGCGAGATCCTATATCATCCCGGCAAAGCTAACGTTGTCGCGGATGCTTTGAGTAGGAAAGTTTATCCTGAAAAGTGCTGTTATGCCCTAACTCCAGTTATATTCTCTTCTGATCTTATTGAAGATATCCGAGTTGCTCAAACTGAAGCGCTGAAAGAAAAGAACATTGATTCTGAAAATCTTAAAGGGCAATTACAATTTCTAACTCTGAATCATTTGGGACTTCACTGTCTCAAGGGAAACCGAATCTGGGTTCCTAAATATGGTTCAATTCGCAGCACTCTTCTGTCTGAAGCTCATCAGTCCAAATTATCTGTTCATCCTGGCAGCTCAAAGATGTACTTCGATTTGAAAGCTGACTATTGGTGGCCAGGAATGAAGAAAGATATCGGTAAATGTGTTGAAAGCTGCAGAGTATGTCAGATGGTTAAGGCAGAACACCAGAAACCCTTCGGGGATATGCAACCACTACCAGTTCCCGAGTGGAAGTGGGAGCATATAACAATGGATTTTGTCACAAAACTGCCAAAAACCAAAAGACAGCACGACTCCATCTGGGTAGTCGTGGATCGATTAACAAAATCAGCACATTTCATACCGATGAAAGAAACATATTCTCTCGATAAACTGGCACAAATGTACATTACCGAGATCATCTCTCGTCATGGTGTGCTGAAATCAATCGTCTCTGATCGTGATAGTCGTTTTACTTCGAGATTCTGGCAAGCACTGCAAGAAGGGATGGGTACTCGGATTTCTATGAGTACAGCTTATCATCCAAGTGCAGATGGTCAGAGTGAGCGTACTATCCTAACTCTCGAAGATATGCTTCGTGCCTGCGTTCTTGATTTAGGTGGTAACTGGGATGACCACTTGCCGTTGGTCGAATTCTCATATAATAACAGTTATCATTCAACGATCAAGATGGCTCCTTTTGAAGCTTTGTACGGTCGAAAATGCAGAACTCCCACCTGTTGGCGCGAAACAGGTGAATCGCCTATAGCGGGTCCTGCCCTTCTACAGTTGACTCATGAAAAGATTCAACTTGTTAGAAGAAACATTCTTGAAGCTCAAAGCAGGCAGAAGTCATATTATGACAACCGGCACAGATCGATCAGTTTTGCAGTTAACGATTGGGTGATGTTGAAAGTATCCCCAATGAAGAATGTGGTGCGGTTTATTAAAAGAAACAAGCTAGCTCCAAGATTCATCGGTCCGTTCAAGATTATTGAAAAGATAGGAAATCAATCTTATCGTCTTGAACTGCCGGCGGACTTAGCTGGAATACATCCTGTATTCCATGTCAGTCACTTGAGAAAGAGTTTAGCCGATGAAAGAGAAGTTCAGATACCACACGTTAACTTGCAGATTGATGAGAAGCTTCGTGTAGTTGAAGAGCCAGAACGTATTCTGGACTCGAAGACCAAAAAGCTTCGAAATAAAGATATACAGATGGTGCTAGTTCAGTGGAAACACCACAAGGGTTCACATCAGTCTTGGGAATCGAGAGATGTTATGAAAGCTACATATCCCAGTCTGTTCGAACATAGCTAACTTCGGGGACGAAGTTTGTGCGTGGTGGAGCCCATTCTGTAACAACCTAACTTTTGTCGATCATGTAATATGTAATTTTGAAATAAATAATATAATTTTGTTATATTATTTATGTAGCAATTTAATTTATTATGAAATTATAAATTAAATTATATTTATGTTCTGAATTATTAATGATGATTAAGTAAAAGAGATATAAAATACAAAAGTTTAATGGGTTAAATACTCAAAATGATAAATGAAATATATATATAAACTTAAATAATGATCATTCATGATCATTAATCTTAAAAACATTCTCTCTCTACTCTCTCTCTACAAACGCACGGTTCATCATCATCATCTTCAACCTTCACCAACAAATCAAAATTGATACAATAAGATTTGAAGCAAATATCAAGCAACAACAATCATCATCAATTGTCAAGAATTTAAGGTAATTTTCCAAATTATTCAATGTTTGGTTCGGTTCTTATGTAAAAACCGAAATAAAGGAATTAAATTATGAAATTCTTGGTTGCATGTAAGAAATTTTAGTAGATTATGGTGAATTTAAGTTAGTAGATGATATAGAAACAAAGAATTTGGATTAGATCATCAAAATATGGAAGAAATCGGAATTTTGGTGAAAAAACCCGTGTTCTTGACAAAAAAATGATCTGTGTGTGTGTTTTTGCAAAGTACCGAAACCCAAGTTGTGGGTACCGAACCATAAGGTTTCGGTACTACCACAATACCGAAACCATATGTGTGTGAGTTTGAGTGTGTTATGTATGGAAGCAGAGACCCACAAAGGGGGTACCGAAACCTTGAGGTTTCGGTACTAGGTACCGAGACTACCCAAGGAGATACCGAAACTTTCCTATAAAAACCAACTACCGAGACCATTTATGGAGTTTAGGATGATACCGAAACCTAAAAGGTTTCGGTATACATACCAAAACCAAGAAATATGTTACAGAAACAATACAGAAGCTATATATAATATACCGAAACCCTCCTAAAGTACCGAAACATATACATAATGGGTATAGAAACCATAATTTACTGAAACTTATACCGAAACCTTTAAGGTTTCGGTATAGTATTGAAACCCACACAAAACTTCCGAAACTTTTTACATATATATATATATATATACTGTTAGGCACAAAAAGGCCTCAGTCAAACCTGTTCTACATCTAAGGGGGAGATTTTATAATCAAACCTGTTGATGCATTTGAAGGTTGAATTTAAGGCCTGTTATATGCCTTATTGAAACCTGAAAATGATTTGCAATATCAGTCTAAAGCTGTTCTATATGTTGCATGTGTTGCAACTAAGACAGTTTGTCCAAGCTGCTCTGTCTGCTGAACAGGCTGGACATAAACTGTCTACGCTGCTCTACACTGTTGAGCAGCTTGGGCATTTTTAAAGTGTTCTGTTCTTTGTGAACAGAACCTGTTCTTTGTGAACAGGCTAAACACTTTATGGAATATGTTTCCAAGTCATCATGTATTGTTTTTGACTACAAGATCAGTTTACAAAGTCGAAGACAAAGTGGAAAACAGAACTGCTCAGCCTGCCCAAGCTGTTCTGTAACATGAAGACAAAAGGATATTTGAAAAAGGGTGACAGACCTTTTTCTTATATCAAAATAGGCCTTTACAAGGAAGAAAGACGCAAAGTTGACATTCCTAAATTAGTTAAAGGCAATGCAACAGTAGACAAAGTAAAAAGACAAAAGTTCTGCACATGTGAAGACAAGTCTGCTTTTCAGAAAAGTGCAGAAAAGGTTATGTTGTCTTTTCAACAAGACTTTTCCTTTTCATTCTGTCCAATGAAGATGTTTCTCTGAGATTCTCTAAGTGAGTATAAAAGGAAGCTTCTAAGGTCAGAAAGAAACGTGAAGAAAGCTAAGTGCTTAAACCAAGAGTGAACGTGCAAGTGTGATCTTCATGCATGCAAGTCTTCTGTAAACCAGCATCTGTGTGTCTAAACTGGTTTACCTAAGCTGTTCCTTAAGTCTTGTAAACACAGTGAGTGCTACTTAGTGAGTGTATTCATTGTATACTAGTTCGAGTCTGTCTTAGACTAGTAAGCATATTGTTGTATCTGTCATCTCAGCTTGAACTCTTTCGCATTCAAGCTTGTTTGTAATTAACAAATTGTTGATAATACATACAAACATTGAGAAAAGAGTGTGTAGTTTTTTAAATTGCTGTATTCACCCCCCCTCTACAGCTTATAACTATATACTTTGGGAACCTCTCGGGACCTACAAAAAGTATTTATGAATTTACATAAAAGGAGAAATACAAGAATACATTCTATATACATTCATACAAAAAAAATGAAGATACTCCATAAATACCTCACATGGCCGGCCCTACACATAGTACATCATAGGTTTTGACTTCAATTTTAGAATATCAAACACCATACACAATCACCATCATATCTCTTCACTCTTTCATTTCATCAAGATCTCACACTCAACCTCCATATCCTTCATCATTTCAATCTACTTTTTCCATCTATAAATAAGAGATCAAATGCACTTCTTTTTCACATCTTGCAAACACAAAAACACAATCTTTTCTTCCTCTCAAATCCGGCCAAAGGGTGTCCAAGAACACCAAAATTGCAACTTTTGTTCTTGAAACATTTCAAGTGTTCTTGGTGCAACTTTTTTAAGAGTTTCAACTTCTACTAGTTTGCATACTCCTAATACCCAAAAGTAAGTATATACTAACTTATAATCTCTTATATTTATGTTCATATAAGTCGTGCATAATATATATAGTCACCAACAACAACAAGTTTCATAAAAACTCAAGTTTATAAATCACTAGTTTTGTTTTAAGTTTGTTTTATTCAAATGTGTTTATAAATATATAAACACCCTATGTAAATATAAATATTATGAAAACAAGTTATAAAAATGTGTTTTATAACCTTTTATACATGTGGTTTTTGAATAAACAACAAGAATCACAAGTTGTTTTAAGTTTATGAAATCCGGATTTTCGGCAGAAATATTACGTCGACTTTGAAAAATCATAACTAATTCATAACTTAACGAAATAAGTTGATTCTTGTCTCAAAAGTTATATCTATGTCTTAACTAAAAATATCGAGTTTTGAACCCCCAAATATTATTTGGGAACCCGGAAGTTTGACAGCTCAAAAATGGCCAACATAGAGTTTTTAACGAGCTTTTTCCCCAACCTAAACACCTCGAAAAATGGCCGTTCTGAACTTTAAAAATTCTTTTTATATAGTAATTTTATGTCTATGAAAACCAAAGCTCAAATCGTTTTGGAGCTTGGTCGAAAACAGCCTCAAAGTAGGCCGAAATACCTTTAAAAAGCTGAAAAACTATATAGATATAAACTTGACATTTTAAGTGGGTTTTATTTATAAATTTGTAAAGTTGGGCGATTTAAAACAAAAAAACATATATATATATATATATATATATATATATATATATATATATATATATATATATATATATGTATATATATATATATATATATATATATATATATATGGGAGTTACAAAGTCCCGCGTATCATTTAGGACTCGGTTAAACGCGTCCGGTGTCATCACTCATCTACAACGCATACCGTCGTTTTTACGCTCATTTTGCCATCAACTTACGGTGAGTTTTCATAGCCCCTATTTTCACTATCTATTGGGGTGGAAATACATGATACGTTTTCATATGGACATCAAAACTGTTTATTTCTAATATGTATTACACATGTGTTTATGTGGATCCATCAGCCCTCATATCATGAACCGTTAATTACATTTACTTGTAACTGCGAATATATTGTGGATAGATCTATCGGGAGTCATGTCCCCCATTCGGGTTAGTCTTACCGGCTAACGGCGGAATGCATATATATTTAACACACGGTATTACAGTCGGGAGTACTGTACATGGCAAACTCATTTAATTAAGTTTCGGTTGCATAATAATTTATATAATACATACATGGAATATATGCTTTATAAATTCAACTCATCTGATAATGTCCTTACAATTGGTATTTTCGCGTAAACCTATGATCTCACCAACAATTTGTTGACATATTTTAGCATGTATTTTCAGGTGATTAAGACATGCGCATTCATCGGAAGCATTCTAAGGCTTCCGTTCATTTTGGAGCCGCATCATTTTCAAACTCGGAGAATTATTTGCATAATTCTTGATAATCTAAATTATGTATTTAAATCTCTGTAT
Organism: Centrapalus pauciflorus; assembly: GCA_020465985.1. NCBI lineage: Eukaryota > Viridiplantae > Streptophyta > Magnoliopsida > Asterales > Asteraceae > Centrapalus > Centrapalus pauciflorus. The sequence continues at coordinate 16,033 of JAANYP010004439.1, forward strand.
TTTGCGAACTATTTACATTTCATGTTGGTTTGTAAAACCTTCCTTATTTTAAAGTTAAATCGATGTATTTTCTGAAAACGTCCATATAGTGGTCGTTCGTTATGATTATGGTTACGCTTCCGCACTCGTCACGCCTCGCTGCCAACCGGGGTAGCAGGGTGTGACAGATTGGTATCAGAGCCATAGTTATAGTGAACTAGGTTGCATTAGTACCCTAGACTATAACTTTTACAAAAACTAAACTTTCTTACTTCAACAACTGTGAACATATGTATGGACCCTGATGACAAAAACATGTCAAACAATACGGTCGTTATACTCTTTGACTCCGAGGATGAATACCCACCCATGGAACAAGGAAGCCAAGGTGACACTGAGATGTACTTTGGATCGGATACCCACCCAGACCCAATCATTGACGAGGTAGAGGACCCGTCAGAACAAGAGGAGGGCAACTGTGGCCCTGCAGCACAAATTGCTCCGCCATCACCACCACGTGTTCCATCCTACATCCTATTCTGAAGTCATCCCAATGGACCATTGAGGAAGTTCACCCCTAGGAAAAGGGTGTGACTGGCACAACGGGAGTCTATCCCGGTACCTGCCCATCAGCCAAGCCCGTCGCAGCAGCGACGGACGAACGTAAGACAGTGAGGATGGATGCCTCACACTCTCTTAGAGTGGAGAAACGAGGAAGGGATCCCAAGCCAGTTTGAAGTCGGAACACCATCTTCTTCTCAAGTGCCGACACTTACCTAGAAACCTATGCAACGAACGGTGCCTCTGTTGGTGGCAAGGGCCGCCAGACACGACCTCCAATTTCGACAAATCCACCAGGAGGTCGATGAGATCTCTGCAAGGATTAAGTAGGAGGCAATGCAAAACACCAACATACATTAGGCCAACCAGAATATTCAAGCGATTCAGCAAGACGGAATCGACGAATTGTAATAGCGCCTAGCAGAGCGCGAAGCCCGCAATGCAGAGCTAACCCAACAACTTAACGCCCTGAAGTACGGGGAAACTCCGGAGGCATCTCATACTTAGTGCCCCTCTACCATCTTATTGTATTTCCCTAGGATTTACTATCGGATGTATCTGTAGGTATGTAAGGCTTGAAAATTTATCGGGATATCCCGACCATATCATGTACAAAGATTAGGTATCAAGCACTTTAATTAAGAATTAAGTTTTAACTACAACTCTGTGTATGAGGATGCTCATTAGAATTAGTAGGTTGACTCTTTGAAATAAACTTGATGCCCGTCAAACTGGGGAGTTTTGACGTGGTCATAGGCATGTATTGACTATCGAAAAACCGTGCGGAAATAGTGTGCAACAAGAAGACGGTTCACATACCCTTAGCCAATAAGAAGGTCCTTACTGTCCAAGGCAAAGCAAGAAATACCAAAGTAAGCATCATCTCCAGCATTAAGACCCTGAAGTGTTGAGCCAAAGGAGAAGTGGCTCGAAGATATTCCTATTATTTGTGATTACCCCAAAGTTTTTTTTCCAGAACACATACATGGGCTCCCACCACCGAAGCAAGTCGAATTCAGAATCGGCCTAGTGTAAGGTGCTGCACCAGTGACTCGAGCACCATACCGATTAGCCCCATCAGTAATGTAGAGGTTGTCCAACCAGCTGCAGGAGCTCTTAGATAAAGGGTTTATCAAACCAAGTTCCTCACTTTGGGGAGCTCTAGTTTTGTTCGTAAAGAAAAAGGATGGAACCTTCAGAATATGCATTGATTATCGGGAGCTAAATAAGCTAAAAGAACCGGTACCCACCCCCAAGGATCAATGACTTGTTTGATTAACTCCAAGGATCAAGCTTCTATTCGAAGATCGACCTGAGGTCTGGTTATCATCAGGTTAGAGTTCGCAAGGAAGATATTCCAAAGACAACCTTCAGATCCCGTTACAGTCATCATAAATTCCTATTAATGCCGTTTGGATTAACCAGTGCCCCAACAGTATTCATGGATCTTATGAATCGGGTGTGCAAACCTTATTTAGACAAATTTGTAATTGTCTTCATCTTAATCTACTCACGAAACAAGGAGGGGCACGAGCAACAATTAAGACTGATTTTGGAGATTGTGGGAAAAAGAACAACTATATGCCAAGCTTTCTAAGATTGACTTTTGGCTAAGAGAGGTGAAATCCCTCGGTCACATGATCAATAGTAAAGGAATCCAAGTCGACCCCGCAAAGATCACGGCTATTAGGAATTGGTCAACTCCTAGAACCCCCCATAGAGATACGTCAGTCCTTAAGACTTGCCGCTTATTATAGGCAATTATCAAAAATTTCTCAAAGATCAGGAGACATCATTTCAGTTATTAAAGCACAAACTGTGCAGCGCGCCTATTTTGTCCTTACCCAAGGGAAGCGAGAAATTTGTAGCTTACGGTAACACCTCACACAATGGGTTGTGATGTGTGCTGATGTAGGAAGATAAGGTCATAGCTTATGGTTCATGACAACTTAAGGTTCACGAAGTGAATTACACAACGCATGATTTAGAGCTAGGAGTAGTAACCTTTATCCTTAAGACTTGGAGACATTAGTTGTACGGTACGAAGTGTACTGTATTCACAAACCATAAGAGCCTCCAACAAATATTGAATCAAAAAGTGTTGAATATGAGGTAGCGTCGCTGGATGGAGCTATTAAGTTATTACAACTGTGAAATTCGTTATCACCTGAGGAAAGCTAAATGTGGTTGCAAACGCTTAGAGCCGAAAGGAATGAGCTAAGCCGTTAAGAGTACGAGCCCTAGTTGTTGGGAAATAATCTAAGTATGTCAAGCTATTAGTTAGCATTCCTCAAGCTGTTAGTAGTATTTCTGTGTAATTACAAAGTTCGAGCTGCCAGTTCAACAAACTCGAGCTGCTAGTTCAAAAGTTCAAGCTGCCAGAGTTAAAGTTCAAGCTTCTCAACAGATAGATAACAGAAAGTGCTAAAATTCAGGAATTGATATGTATTTCAAGATTTGAAGATCTTCCAAGCATATCTACTACCAGAGAAATCACAGTCCGTCAAGGAAACAAATCAGAAGGCTATAAATATAGATAGACTAGGTCTTTCTATTGTAATCGTGGTGCTTAAGTTTTTCACATTGTAATTGCATTCTGATATAAGTTTCTAAAGCCTCCAAGGTTGTAAAACCCTAAGAACAGTCTGTGTTCTTCGTCTAATGAAAACAGATTAGAGGTGATTGTAATCAGAGATTTGGCAATATAAAGGTTCTGATATTTATTGTGTTTATTTGATTATTTGTTCTTTATAATTCTGAAAGTTTTCTTAAAACAATTAAGTGTTATTCCGCAAACTTCTTAATTGGACTTTGATTCAAAACAATGTTATTGGTTTAAACTCTGATCTATTAAAACCATTTAATCTTAGGTGATTTTGATCTTGACACTAGTTATGACCATTCAACCAAACCTTCCTTCCATAGTTCATGATGCACAAGTAGAAGTTGTTAAGGAGGAAAATATGAAAAATGAAGCCCTGCGTGGAATGGATAAATAGTTTGGGATAAGGACTAATGAAAATCGATACTTCATGAATAGAGTCTGATTACCCTGTTTTGGTGGAGTAAGAAAGCCGGTTATGGATGACGGACACAAATCAAGATATATAGTTCACCCCGGATCCGATAAAATGTATCATGACCTCAAGGAGCTATACTGGTTGCCTAACATGAAGGATAACATTGCCACATAAGTCAGCAAATTCCTAACATGCTCCAAAGTTAAGACAAAACATCAGAAACCATTTGGGTAATAGTCGACTACCTAACAAAATCCGCGCATTCCTACCAATCAAGGAGAACAACAGGATGAACAAGCTGGTCCAAACGTACCTCAAGAAAGCCGTCTCCGGACACGGAGTGCCTATTTCAATCATTTCAGATACGGATAGCAGATTTACATCTAGGCAATTGTTACAGCAAGCTTTGGGTACAAACTTGGACATGAGTATCACATATCACCCTCAGACCGATGGTCAGAATGAAAGAACGATTCAAACCCTAGAACGTATGTTAAGAGCCTGTGTAATGGATTTTGGGAAGTGTTGGGATACTCATTTGCCTTAGTGGAATTGTCGTACGACAATAGCTATCACTCGAGCATTAAAGCTTGCTCCGTTTGAGGCACTCTATGTGCGAAAGTGTCGATCGCCGATTTGTTGGGCAGAAGTAAGGGATAGCCAAATCACCGGCCCTAAGATCATTCACGAAACTACCAAAAAGATAGTACAGATACGGAACCGACTAAAAGTTGCCCGCGATTGTCAGTAAAGTTATGCAGGCGTAAGGAGAAAATCCCTTGAGTTCCAACTAGGAGAAAGAGTACTGATGAAAGTCTCGCCATGGAAGGGCGTGATACAATTTGATAAACGAGGAAAACTGAATCCTCGTTACGTTGGACAATTCAAAGTCTTAAAGAGAATTGGACTAGTAGCTTATCGTTTAGAGCTACCACCAGAGCTTAGCAGTGTGCACATGCATTCCACGTATCGAATCAGAAGAAGTGTTTGTTAGATGAGACACTTGTTACCCCTTGGAATATATCCAGCTAACTGATAAACTTTGCTTCATCAAAGAGCCGGTAGAAATCATGGACCGTAAGGTCAAAGGATTGAAGCACAGTCGTATACCCATCCTGAAGGTCAGATGGAATTCTAGACATGGACCAGAATTCACTTAGGCATGCAAGGCCAGTTTAAGCAAAGATACCATCACCTATTCTTAAGTAACAAGACCCCTGAGGAAACAAGATAAAATTTCGGGACGAAATTCCCTTAACAGGGGAAGACTGTAACATCCGACACTAAACCAGGTTAGCAACTATGACCTAATCAGTATTTATTAGCAAATTATAACCTAATCAGTGATCATTAACAATTAATCAAGGTGATTAACAAAGTTCATAGGAAATTCAAGTCAATTAGAAACAATTTCATTAGTGTGATGAATCGGGAAATTAATTAATCCGATCGATTTGCGATATGATGGATTAATTCAACTAAGTACATAATGAAATTAAGATTAGTAACACTAATCATTCATTAATACACTTACTTAACATTAATTATGCAAGACTAAAACAATTCATTAAACAAATGCATTCAAAAGTATTTATGAATTTACATAAAAAGAGAAATACAAGAATACATTCTAAATACATTTACACAAAAAAAAAATGAAAATACTCCATAAATACCTCACATGCACGGCCCTATACATAGTACAACATAGGTTTTGACTTCAATTTTTTAATTTCAAACACCATACACAATCACCATCATATCTCTTCACTCTTTCATTTCATCAAGATCTCACATTCAACCTCCATATCCTTCATCATTTCAATATACTTTTTCCATCTATAAATAAGAGATCAAATGCACTTCATTTTCACATCTTGCAAACACAAAAACACACTCTTTTCTTCCTCTCAAATCCGGCCAAACGGTGTCCAAGAACACCAAAATTGCAACTTTTGTTCTTGAAATATTTCAAGTGTTCTTGGTGCAACTTTTTCAAGAGCAACTTCTACTAGTTTGCAAACTCCTAATACCCCAAAGTAAGTAAATACTAACTTATAATCTCTTATATTTATGTTCATATAAGTCTTGCATAATATATATAATCACCAACAACAACAAGTTTCATAAAAACTCAAGTTTATAAATCACTAGTTTTGTTTTAAGTTTGTTTTCTTCAAATGTGTTTATAAATATATAAACACCCTATGTAAGTATAAATATTACGAAAACAAGTTATAAAAAGGTGTTTTATAACCTTTTATACAAGTGGTTTTTGAATAAACAACAAGAATCACAAGTTGTTTTAAGTTTATGAAATCCGGATTTTGGGCAGAAATATTATGTCGACTTTGAAAAATCATAACTAATTCATAACTTAACAAAATAAGTTGATTCTTGTCTCAAAAGTTATATCTATTTATTAACTAAAAATATGGTGGTTTTCATAATTTATGTGATTTATAGTTTCTATATCAATCAATTAACAAACTAATCATAAGAACAATAACAATGAATAACACTAACCGAATGATTCAATTGCTAGAATATCGATTACAAGATGATGAGAGAATGATCCAAAATGTCAGTAACTGCTTTTCCGTACAAAAGATGAAATGTCAGAGATATTCTCTTTGAAAGTCAAACCTACTATATTTATACATAATTTTCACAACTATGGAAGATTTACAAAACAAACTCTATACTTTGATTTCCATCAATTATAAAACATTCTAACAATCTCCCCCTTTGATGGAAAATGCAAAGTCTTTAAATCGATAATCCAAGCTTTTGTTCAAATCTTCTTATGCTTTTACGATCTGAGAGCCTCCATTCAATCTTTGAGATGAATTCAACCATGAGTCTTCGATCATTCACAGATAAAGCTCCTTTCTTCGTCTTTCTCTTTTTATCAGCTGCAAGCTTTCCCTTTAAACCACTCAAAACTTTGTTCAGAGTCCCATCTGAAAATTTGTTCAGTTCTACACTTCTCATAGCCCTTAGCTTCTTATTTCTATCTCTGTACATAACAGCTGGATGCTTTACCATGACAACTTGGAATTCTTTCAATTCTCCAGCAAACTTGATATCTCTGTGAGGAGATGTCATGTTTATCTTCCTCATACCTCGTTCAACACCTATCTGTAGATCTTGCACTGACATCAATATCAATTTGGTATGCATGAAGTGAAAAAGTGTCTTAAGTGCAAATCTGCAGTGTTCATTTCTTTTATTTCTGCAATATTCATCAAATAGATCTTCAATGTCGACCAGGTGCATATTGAACATATCCGCTTCTATGAACGTATAAGTGTTTCCATCAGCTCTAGTAACAGTGAACGTCGGATAGAAAATCTTAACAAATCTGTCCTTTTCTATTTTCACCAGATCAACTATCCTGAACTCGCTCTTAACTTTCTCAACTTCTTGTGTCTTATTTCTCAGAAAGCTGGCATAGTTGACCAAATTTGGCATGTTCGGCTCTAAAACCCTAAATAACTTGAGAAAAGAACACGGTGCTTGTTTCTTGCAAAATATTCGTTTTTCCAGAATATCTTCGATATATGGCATCTTGTTCCTTTTCCTGATAAATTCTGCTGATCGATTCTCTGGAAGCTCAAGCTTCTTTACTTTCTTCTTACTAATCTCATCTTTATTCAACAGTGTAAGCATGTCTTGAATTTCCCTTTGAACGACTTGTTGTGCTTCAAATCTATGTTGCTTTTGAGACTCATCTGCCAGCACATATTCATTAAAGAATCTTTCCATCACCTCAACTTCATTTAACACAATTCTTTCTTGAATAACCACATTTTCCACCGGAAACTCTTCAGCTTCTTCCTTAACTTGAATAACCACCTTAGGCTTTTCAACCGTTGGTGTCGATATAGTATCTTTCAAGATCTCCTGAACTAATCCTTCCTCCTCTTCAATCCTTTCTGCTTGGAAATCAACATCAGTAAATGTAATTACATCATCATCTTCAGAAACTTCAATGTATTCCTCCCTCTCTTCTTCTACACCTTGAATTCTTAATTCATGTTCCTTAACTTGAACATCATCATCAGAATCATTATATTCTTCAAAATTGTAAATATCAGACTGAATGTTCAAAGGAACTGGAACATCTTCATAGAGAATCAATCCCAGCTCACTTTGTTCACCAGTCGATTCTTTTGTGCCCCCGGCTTTTCTCTCTTTAACTTCAGCTTCTTTCTCTGGGTACGTTATCATCAAAACCCCAGGTGTAGGCTCATCAAGCTTTCTCCTCTTCTCCCCCTCATGAGGAGCATCATCGGAGTCCTCATCATGCTCATCATGTTTCCTTTTGGATGAGGAAGCTTGAGCCTTACAGGTTTCTTCAACTGCCGCAACTCTCTCCGATAAATTTCCCAAGGCAGTTATCACTGTGCTTTCCAAACTGATCGTCCGCTCTCTCATTTCATCAAATTGTTCAAACACAAACTCTTTCAACTCTTCCTTCAATTCATTGATAGCTTGATTAGACTCAGATTGCTTCATCGATTCTTCTGCAACAGACTTTCCCTTTAAAAGCTTGTGAATATTCGACATCTGTGCCATCACCTCAGACAACTGAGCAGATACATGTGTATTCACCCCTGCAACAGCTGCAGATAACGCTTGATTTAATGTAGATTCAGTAACAAAAGGGGATAGAGTCACCACTGGATCACGTAGACTTCCAGTTGTCACGACAGTCGAACTTGTGAAAAGCACGTATGTGTGGCCAGTACTCAGAGTTGGCAATGTAGTCGCTCTGACTGGACTTCCACCCTCTTCAAGCAACGGAGCAACAAATGCTTCCGTTGCTGAGGATGTTCCAGTGGGAACACGAAGTTCAACCACACTGACTTCAACAGATGAAGTTGACTCTAGTGTCCTAAGCTGTATAGGATCTATACTCAGTGATTGAATTGATGTCGTACACTCGGGCAGCTGTGTACTTATTTCAATATCCATCAAGTCCAAATGACTCTCGGATAGACTATATGGTTCATCCTGGTGCTCAACTGAAACAATCTCCTGTTGAGAGGAGACTGAGTGGATGGTTGGGTGTGCAGTCGTCAGTGGGATACTGACTTCTTCAATGCTAACTCTCATAGGAGAGCTAACAGTAGATGTGGTTATACCCCGGCTTTCTAGGCGGAAGGCATCCCTCACACTCTCTTCTGCAATACTCAATATATCTATCATTACACTTCCTCCCTCATGATGATCACCACCATCAGCACCATCATCATCATCATTATCATCACCTTCACCTTCTTCTTCTTGAATATCCGATAACGTTCTCTCAGAATCAGATTTCTGAACCTCTTCCTCTCCACCCCTTACAACATCATCTCCCTCACTCACTGGTTGGTCACCCTGAACTTCAGCCCCATGCTGAGGTTCCTCTCGTCCTAAGGCTCCTTGGGTAAGAGATCCCGGTTCCTGGGTCTCTATTGGAGCATGATCTATCCTATATAATCTCACATACTCACTCTCTTGATCTTCATATTTTAACAACGACTCCGGGATCGGCATGATATTTGCATTTGGAGAATCCGGCACTTCGTGTAAACTCATCATCACATAATCAGGACATCGCTGTGAATTTGTTCGCTTCGGAATATTCTCATTCGCTCGTAGAATTCCTCGGATTAGAATTTGTATGAACCTCTGGAGCGGAACAAACTTTCTTGCTCTATTTGTTGTTTTGGCAAGAATAATCTCCTTCAAGTCCTCCCAGATGCACTGAGCATAATCATAATGCTTGTTAAACGCGATTCCATGAAAGATCCGTAGACAATGAATGCTACATCTGTCGATGCCTGTGTGCTTAGAAGTCATACACCTATTGATAATCCCAAATAGCGTGTACCATTCCCCATTCAAACCATTTCTATGAAATTTGGAGCTCTTTGGTAGTGGCTTTGAGTAGCCCAGACATATCAAATCATGAACAAGTTCCTCATCTGAAACAAAATCTTTAAAATCAGCCAACTCAGGAAAGTTAACTGTATCTATACGTCTTGGAAGAAATAGGTTGTGACGAAGTCTGGAAAGAGTGATTTTGGTTTTGAATTGGTCTATGGTTACTTTGAAGTGGTGATTGCCATCAGCAGGAACAAATTTGACTGTGTGCCAAAATTGTTGTAGGTAGACCTGTGGGATAGATGGTTTATATTGAAGAAGATAACCTAACGGATGGCCTTTGAGAATGTCAACTATTATAGGATGACTGACTTTAATAACCTTGGTATCCAAACGATGGTTATTGTCTCTGAAAGGTAGGCAATGTTTGGGTTTGATTAATTGATTATCTGGGATGATAGTTGAAGGTGAGGGACGGGCAACAGAGGTTGAACGAACAGGTGTGGATACAAGTGTATGATTGGATGATGAATGAGAATCAGATGAATTGGAATTCTGAGACTGTACTGGAGATGCCATTTGAACACCTGTAAACAAATAAAAATCATGTTAGTCAAAACAGGTAATCAAATGAAAATCCTTTAAATGTAGAAAAACTGTAACATTTCATCAGAAATTATAAAAACTAGTGATTTTCTGTTTAAGGCATCGGGATTCCAGACAATAATAAACTATTATTGACAGGACTCCAGAGTCAATCGTTTAGAGACCAATGTTAGAAAATCACAAATTTATAATAATTTATTGAAAAAATGTGACATTTTTCTTAAAAAAAATCAACACTTAGAAAAAAAAATTTCATTCAAACTCGAATGAAATTACAACAAATTTTCACCCCTAAAGCTCTGATACCAATTGTGATTTATAGTTTCTATATCAATCAATTAACAAATTAATCATAAGAACAATAACAATGAATAACACTAACCGAATGATTCAATTGCTAGAAATATCGATTACAAGATGATGAGAGAATGGTCCAAAATGTCAGTAACTGCTTTTCCGTACAAAAGATGAAATGTCAGAGATATTCTCTTTGAAAGTCAAACCTACTATATTTATACATAATTTTCACAACTATGGAAGATTTACAAAACAAACCCTATACTTTGATTTCCATCAATTATAAAACATTCTAACAATTTAATATGTAGTTTTGAACCCCCAAATATTATTTGGGAACCCGGAAGTTTGACAGCTCAAAAATGGCCAACATAGGGTTTTTTACGAGCTTTTTCCCCAACCTAAACACCTCGAAAAATGACCGTTATGAACTTTAAAAATTCTTTTTATATAGTAGTTTTATGTCTATGAAAACCAAAGCTCAAATCATTTTGGAGCTTGGTCGAAAACAACCTCAACGTAGGCCAAAAAACCTTTAAAAAGCTGGAAAATTATATAGATATAAACTTGACATTTTAAGTGGGTTTTATTTATAAATTTGTAAAGTTGGGCAATTTAAAACATAAAAACATTTATACATACACATTATCATATATATATATATATATATATATATATATATATATATATATATATATATATATATATATATATATATATATATATATATATATATATATATATATATGGGAGTTATAAAGTCCCTCGTATTATTTAGGACTCGGTTAAACGCGTCCGGTGTCATCAATCATCTACAACGCATACCGTCGTTTTTACGCTCATTTTGCCATCAACTTACGGTGAGTTTTCATAGCCCCTATTTTCACTATCTATTGGGGTGGAAATACATGCTACGTTTCATAAGGACATCAAAACTGTTTATTTCTTATATGTATTACACATGTGTTTATGTGGATCTATCAGCCCTCATATCATGAACCGTTAATTACATTTATTTGTAAGCGCGAATATATTGTGGATAGATCTATCGGGAGTCATGTCCCCCATTCGGGTTAGTCTTACCGGCTAACGGCGGAATGCATATATATTTAACACACGGTATTACAGTCGGGAATACTGCACAGGGCAAACTCAATTAATTAAGCTTCGGTTGCATGATGGTTTATGTAATACATACATGGAATTTATGCTTTATAAATTCAACTCATCTGATAATGTCCATACAATTGGTCTTTTCGCGTAAACCTATGAGCTCACCAACAATTTGTTGACGTATTTTAGCATGTATTTTTCAGGTGATTAAAGACATGCGCATTCATCAGAAGCATTCCAAGGCTTCCGTTCATTTTGGAGTCGCATCATTTTCAAACTCGGAGATTTATTTGCATCATTCTTGATAATCTAAATTATGTGTTTAAATCTCTGTATTTTGCGAACTATTTACATTTCATGTTGGTTTGTAAACCTTCCTTATTTTAAAGTTAAATTGATGTATTTTCTGAAAACGTCCATATAGTGATCGTTCGTTATGATTATGGTTACGCTTCCGCACTCGTCACGTCTCGCTGCCAACCAGGGTAGCAGGGTGTGACATAATGAATTTAGCTCTGAATGAAAATAGGTTGTTTGTTTCCATGCGGAATGAAATTGTTGAATGACTTTTTTAATATTTCAAATTTAATTTCTAATAAATTATGGTCGCTTAATAAAGTTTTAAGTTTATAACTTGCAAATATATAACAACATACAAACATTTTGTAAAAAAAATCATATGTTACCTAAAAAATAGTATTACGTACAGTAAAAATCGATACCATCAATTAATATACAAATTGAACTAAAAAACCCAAAAATTCCTAAAAATTTCATAACATCAAGAGACACAAAAAAACACAAACTATTCTTAAACAATAAAGTTCAATCTACCATCATAACTCACAACAATCCATATTTGCTTCCAGCATTCTTAACCAAAATCTCACAACTCTCCGGCTTGAAACACAACCAAACTTTTCTAAGATCAGAACTTTCTCCAAAAAGCAAAACAACAATGTTATACCTTGGGTCTTCTGTTCCTCATCCAATTTTGTCTGTTTAAAAAAATTTTGTCCATAAGAATAACAAAATTAACAAAATGAAAAAGATATCGTGCAAGAAAACAACCTTTATCTCCAGTTGCCACTCTTTTTCGGATAAATTGAACTTGTTCGATACTGGATCATTACATTTCTAGATTTATTCTTCAACTTTTTCCATGCTCCATACTTCCCTGTCAAATAATCTTAACGGTTTTTCATCTATCATTGTTCCACGATGAAATCATGTTCGGTTTTTAGTTTTTCCACAATATTTTCCCATGAAATGGGCTTCAAACTGCCACTTTCTCGCCCATTTATCACAATTTCATTTATACATGCTTCAAGAAAGGTTTTTTCAACGGTTTTATGTTTCCAACTAATCCTACGTTATTTTTCTGCCATACTTATAGATGGAAATAATACATAATGAGATATACTAGTCAGAATATCCAAAAATAACATTATATATTCTGAAATTCCAGAATCTATATATTCTAAAAGAACTCATGCCTTAGATTTAACATATACCAAATTTCATAACATGGGAGCTATCATTTATTTTATAAAATTTCATACTAATCAGTCAACAATATCAACACATAACAATTTGTTACAAAATTCTCTCAAAATTTAAAGGGAGTTAGAATCATAAAGTTGAGAACTGTAATGAATTAAGCACATACCGGAAAGAAATCATACATCTAGAACATCAAAGAACACACATGGAAAGTAAAGTGAACGAAATTGAAAACAAACCAGATTATCGATGAAAGTGATGAGAGCTATGCAGAGTAATCTTGTATATATATGAACTCGACACACGTTCTACATGATATATATTTCTTGGCTATCAAGTAACTTTCGAGCTGAGCTGAGCCCGAGCCCATTTAAGCTCGAGTTTGGCTCGGTTCGAGCTATACGATCTCGGACCGTTACTTATGTTTAGCATCTACACATTCCACTACTCTGACCCTTACTTTTATTACATTTGATTTTAATTTCAATGGACGTTGTATTAAAAGCATATATCATTGACATTAGATAACATTAGTATCATATTGACAAATCCAACATCCGACTAACGAGGAGTCCCAAATTAACGCAAAATAGCAGGAAATACCAGAAAACTTAATCGACACAAACCCAATTGCATTTCGTTCTTGTGAGGGGGGACCTAAATGCAAAAGACTTAAATTGATAAATATGTTAGGGCCAGCCCAAGTTAACCCTAATTACCAAGCACAATAATGTTGTCGAGTAGTATAGATTATACCTCAAACATCCAAATAACTTGAATCAAATGTAATGATTCTTGGGTTGTTTTTTTTTTTTTTTTCAAATATCAGACGTACTAACATACTTGTAAGCAAGATCTATTGACCAAGCAGAAATTTAAGTCATTGTCATGGAAAACCATAGCTCCTATTTCTTGTACTGTAGGCATGAATGAACAATTAGTGAATGATTACTGTCCAACCTTTAGCTGGTGCATGTAAGTTTTAATGTGTTCATCATATTGTTTACTTCAGAAACTTGCACAAGGGTAGTTCTAATATGCTGTTTTTGAGCAATTAAGATTCTACATTGAACCTTCATGGATTTTCTAGTTTTCTTAACTGTTTCATGACCATAATTTCCATCCCAGGTTCAGTTGTCCTACCTATGCTACTAAATATTTGCACATTGAAAGAAACAACTAAATGAGCCACCTTCATGTAGAGGTTGTATGCAATTGAGGATAACCAATTTAGTTAATATACTCAGCAAGAAGACTTTACACTGCTCCTGCTAACTCAATAATAAGAAGTTCACATCAAGAGCTTGAGTTACAGCTCTTGTGTTGTAACATCCTGAAAAGCTAATTAACATTTAATTGCTAATTGAATTGTCCTTATTCAAAATCAAGTAACGAATTTTATGAATTATATTAAAATCTATACTTGTGCTAAAAATCTTAATTAGCTACTTGATTAATCTTTATTCGTAATAAAGCAATGAACTTTGTAACCTATAATTTATCTTTATTCTTTACCAGGTAATTTTCGTATTTAAGTCTTCAATTGGGTGTGTTCATTCCTTACGGACTGGACCAGAAACCCAGAAGCCATTTACGTTGGTTGTGTCAAGAAAAGCTCCAAATTGAAGCTTTAAATGTGTCCAAAACCTCATTGCGAACCCATGTATGCATTTATAGAACCTTGAAATACCTTTGCAAATTAAAAGGAAACCGACAGCAAGCATGAAGATGTTGGGTCTGAGACTAAATAATAAGTCTCGGACTAGTCTTATAATAGAACAGCAACCCTAACCTTAACCTATGTATGTATATCAAGTGTTAGCGTGTTTGAGTGTGCATAGGTGACTTCGAGACTAATGAGTCTCGGAGTGTGATGGATGCCTTCCCCTGTTCCCTCCTATTAACTATGAGATTGGTGCTGCTGTGGTGGGATCAACACCGAGACTAACATGTCTCAGAATGGACGGCATGACGTTGGACAGAGTAGTACCAAATCAGCAAGACTCCGAGACTTAGGACTGCAAGAGTCCGAGTCTTGTGCAAGAAAGGGAGGGCCATACAGGTCCGAGACTCACAAGGACTTAGGTTCTTTTGTGTTAAGTGTGAAGGGTCTGAAACCCAGCAAGAAGAGGGTTGATATGGACTCCTAAACTCACACAACACTTTGCCACATTATGTGGTTTGTGCAGTCCAAAAACGCAGCAGTCTTTTTGCTATTTTGGGTGCTGAAACTCCGTACTTTCAGCCTTTGATTTAGCATCTAATGGACCTCTAAATAGCAAATAACTCTCTAAACATCTAGCATGAATTCTACACACACTTAGCCATTAAGTTCAACACCAATCTTTGTTTAAAATTAACATAAATTGATGAAGAGTGAGTTGTGATATTTTGGACAGCAAATTGGGGCTTTAGTTGGCCCCAAAACTCTGAAATTTAGCTACCATAGCAAGTGTATTAAGTCCGAGACTTATGACAAGAAGGGGGCTGCTCACAGGTCCTAGAATCACCCACACTTGGAGCATTTTGTGAGTGCTGTGCAGACTCCAGACCTCACCACCTGTGAGTGTAATTGGTGTTGCACCGTCATGATTTCAGCCTTAATTCTTGGTCCTAATTTGACCCCTAGGTTTGCACATTAATTCTGGAACATGTAGCATGGACTTTTTAGATGAGTAAAAGGGGTATAGGCTGTTGTAATTACCAAAGATGGACAGCCAACAGAAGCATGACAGCAGCACCAACAGTCATTGAAAAACCTGGCTTGGCCCATGCCTGTATACATGATTAGCTACCATTTGAGCTAAAGTAGTTACAATAATGAAGTGACAGTAGTAACCAAGTGGGTTCACTAAATCAAAAGCAAACAATCTATTTGAGGCTAAATTCATCTGATACGTTCGTTGATTTTGAGTTCTTTTTCTCTTGTAAACCTATAACAAAGCCAAAATAATAGCAACTAAACCCACCCCCAACAAATATCCATAACCATGTACTAAAAAATCCACAATAATATATTACAAAAAAGCTGCAGAAATTTAAACAAACAGTTGGTATGCAAATCACCAAATCAAGAATACTTGTGTATAAATCAATCAAACAATGAGCGCTTGATTCTTTCAACTACATTGTTAATCCCAGAAAAAACTAAGAACGAAACAAGGGTTTTTTTGTATACCTGAAAGTAAACTACGAATGAATGTTATAAAGAATCGATGATTAAGAATTGCTTCACCTAATCAATGGAGTACTTGTTGTGCAGATAATTAACTCTTTGAAGGCACTGGTTTCACAAAGAAACAAAGATATTGATGGAAATATACAAATCAGAATCATAAAATCGATGGTTTGGAGAAATAACGGCAAAAAAAGAAGAGGACAATCAATCGAACATAGATATGGAAAAACCTACTAGGTCGATACATCAGAAGAGGAGACAATGGTACGCAAGAGAGAAGACGAGGATTGTAGGGTACTTTTGGGGATTCAGAAGCCGTTCAGCATGAAATTTTGATGGAATCGCTCAGCAACGAAGAATCATCCAGAGGCTATTTGAAAATTTTATCAAACACACCAAACACTAACCGATTCTTTTGTTAGGCTCTGAACCAACCCATTAAGCGTCAAACAAACGGGCCCTTAGGTGGTGTTGTTTAAATAGAAGAGTTATGAATAATTATAGATCAAATAATATGGTCATTGAGTTAGATGTTATTTACCAAATGTTAGTTCATATACAGAAATATGTGAATTGTTATGACAAATACTACTAAATACTACCGATTGGTGAATATTTAATGTATTGAGCTATTAGTCTATTAATGTTTGATCAATTAGATATATACATAATATGATGTTTTGGGTTATTTGTTTAGGTTTCATATTGTTAATTAATTAAATACATAACATGATGTGAAGCCAGGAAAAATCTTCAAATTTTAGCCCGGGATCTGCATTCCCTGTTGGGGTCTGTACATGTTTTAAAATAAAGTGCCAGAGGGGCGAGCCGGAAGGCTCTGGGCATTCTAGCCCCGTTGCAATGCGTTGACAAGAAGTGCATTGAGGCGAACGCATCAGGCTGAGGCGCAAAGAGGCACGAGGCACAGCCTCTTGTACATTTTCATTATATCCAGCCGAAAAATAAGAAAATAAACTTTTAAATGAAGTATTCTTTACTGTATTCAAACCCGATTAAAGCATTCAATCGCTTCTTTCTTTTGTAGTTTAAGTGTAAAAACTTGTGTTATTTCTATGATATGTTAGGTTTATAGACTTATGTTATTTGTTTCGTAGTTATATCAATTGCAACCATGAGACTTGTGGTAGATCTTTATTTGTGTCATTTGCTTTTATGGTATATGTTGGTATTTTGAATTTTTAGTTGTTACATGTAGTCTAAATGTGTTATATTGTATATGACATGTGATATCATAATCTTTGAAAAGTGTGTTGCTTAAATGTGTGCCTTTCCTCACGAAGGAGTTGAATAAATAGTGTTGAACATTATTTATCAGAAAATTATGATATTACATATCATTACGTAGTTGTCTGACTTTGACATCACTTTCCTTTCTAT
Source organism: Centrapalus pauciflorus (assembly GCA_020465985.1). Taxonomy (NCBI): domain Eukaryota; kingdom Viridiplantae; phylum Streptophyta; class Magnoliopsida; order Asterales; family Asteraceae; genus Centrapalus; species Centrapalus pauciflorus. Next base: position 33,565 of record JAANYP010004439.1, read on the forward strand.
TTTAGATTAAGGTGTTACACTGCCAATAACCCATTTGCCGTTGTTGTGTGTTATATGTTGTTATCACATTATTAACTCTCTGGTCTAGTGGACTTTCTATTGTCAACATTAGTCTCTCTTACTCTTGGATCATACACTCTCTGTGTTACTTTTTGAAATTTTGATAAGTTTTAAAATCAAATCTTTTTTACTATGACAAGTTATTGTTGTCTCATCTTGTTATTTTATTCAAACTAGTCATGTGATTAGAGATGTAGCAAAAAATTATATATTTATTTTGGTTTTTCTTAGGCTGTGGGGTTTAATCCATCATAGTTTCAAACCATTAATATTTAATGTTGGAGATCTCAGTGTTCCATTGATTGGGATTTCAGGACTCCATTGATTGGGTTTTTCTATGGCATCGCCGTCAACAAAGAAGAACAAAGACGGGGAACCAACTTGTTCGTTGGTCGACAATGTATGTGCAAGTGAGGGTAGCGACTTAAAAAAACGAAAATGAAGAATAAACATATGAGTACTTGATGGTGCTTCAACAAAGAAGAAACAAAGGAGCCCTAGTATCCGATTTGGTGGCCAAATGAATGGTTTAGCGGTTAATCGTGAACAAAGTTTATCAACCTATTAGAAGACCAAATATATGGTCTCTTATACAATTAAACATGTCTCACATCAGCAAAATTATTCACATAAGCAATCTTACCAAGCATAATAAAGACAAAATGTATGTCCAAAAATTATATTATAGATGCTTAAAAAAATGACAATTCGTTGGTCAAATATTTACTTTGCCCACATTTCTCGAAGTTGTTGGTGCATTTAAGCATAATGTATTCATCTCGGCCCTAAGTGCTTTGATTCGCGCATCCAATCTAGCATCTACTTGCACCTGAATTTGGTTTTCAAGTTCCTCTAGAGTTGGTTGGTAGCTACGAAGTTGTTTATTAGGGTACGAAGCAAGTGTTTGGTTGATCATCTTCTCAGTTTCGTCACTGAGCCCAATCCCGTAGATATGATTCTTCTTTGGACCACCAATTGTCTCCACCCATGCTTCAGGAGCAAAGGGAATATCATAAGATCGTTCATTTTCATCTTCACTTTCAGATTCCAACCCACGTTTCTCTCTTGATACTTCTCGGCCATTTTTTGGGCCCTTGCATCACACCATTCGCCTTCACCCTTATCTCATTTGTGAAGCCTTCTAAAAAGCTCAATTTGAGTGGGCTTTTGTCCTAATTCAATCTCCTACATAACGTTTTATCATCAATATAAACATGATGGATACATAATGGTATAAATATTACAAGTATTTTCTAAAATATGCACATTAAGCGATTTTATGCAAAGATGAAGATATATACAAGTTTAACAAATCAATAATAAGGGAATAACATGATTGTAAAATTGTTGCCAAGATGACTATAATTATGATTTTCTTTTCGGTATCTATAGTCAAAAGATTTTAGAACAATAATTAATTAACCAATCAAAACTACGCAATTTTCAAGTATCAGCATCAGTGACAAATCCAAGAAAAAAATTTGTGCGGTCAGTTTGTCCCCGTGATGAGACAAATGTGTTCATTGCACTAGTTTGGTTTTCTAAGTTCTTCATAATTAAGTCAGCTCAATTCACGATGATTAAGATAACAAAATTTTACAATAAACACACTAAAGTTGTCTTCTTTTTCGATTAAGTCATTTAACTTATCCTCCGCCTCATAAACCTTATAGCCAACTAAAAATCACTAAATGGTCTTTTTGAAAATATTTTTGACCTTTAACCAGTTGTAACAATGCAAAAGTCCTACGTGACATCTATATTAAACAAAATAACCTGTTAGAAGTTTTACCTGACATCTTTGTTAAACAATTCATTAAATTTGAAGGATAAGTATGTTGTGCCAAAGTTTAACATGGATGCAATATAGGATTTCTAACATCTTATTTGTTTAACATAAATACCATATAGGACTTTTACCCGGTTTATAATTAGGTAAAGCTCAAACTTTTATAATAAACACATCATTTTAATGAGTTTTAGTTAGTTGGGAGATTTATGAGCTAAGTTTCAGGGTTTTTTTCTTACATAAAAATCCTTAAGATAACAAAAGGAAATTTAGTAATTTAACCCTAGCAATTTAACAATCACCCTACTTAACTAAAAACCTTGATTGCTTAAATTTAACAATAAACCCTAAAATGGTAATCAACATATATAAATGAACGACTTAACAATTAAACAATTTAAGAATAAATTATAAAATTGTAATAAATTAATAATAAACATTGTATTTAGTTAGTTAATTAACTGGCATCATTAACTTTCATTGTAAATAGGCTAGAATAATGGATCACTTTTTAATGATATGGACAACTATTTTTGGGCTATAAAAATTATACAAGTTGGGTTAGGATACCATACCATGGTCAAATTACTAAAAAAAAATAGGTATATAATATATCCCCAAAAATTATACCGTTAATATAAAAAAAACATCATCAACTTTCTTTATTTTCTCGATTAAGTCCTTAATTTTTTTTTTCTTATTGTTTAAGTGCCTAAACTATTTTTGTCTTATTTAAAAGTGTATAATTGACTTGTTTAACCAGTTACCAAACAAGTAATTTTAGTCTTTCACATGATTAATATTGGAAAAAAAAAAACTAACATTGTTTCATGTTTTATTAATTAAGTCCCTAAATTTTTTGTTTTATCAGTTAATTCGGTAGCCGGTAAAAAAATATGGGTACGTCTACTTTCATGCTTTTGAATATGACAAACATAATTTAGAGATTTAAACTCTCGATCATTTTTCATTGCACAAAAAACCCCTTAACTGACTAACCCCTTAACTGACTAAAACTTATTAAAATGAGATTTTCGCAAAAAAAAAAAAAAAAAAAAAAAAAAAAACTTACAACCTGATAAACTAGTTGCAATCTATCGAGCAACCATTTGTTTCCGACAAACCTTCTCTCTACCGAACTCATTTTTTCGTGTTTTATGATTCAAATCAACATTTCTTGTTGATTTCTTTGTAAATATGTGTTTTTTTTTTGTTAAAATTTTACTTTTTCGGTGACATTTCATGGTCAATAGTGACTTGTCGACGGTGACCTGTAACTTTCAATCAGTTACAACCGGAAATATCTCATTTCCGTAAGATTTTATCGGTTGTGAGTTTTTTGTGCAATTAAAAATGATTGCAGGTTTTAATCTTAAAAATGATCAAAATTGAGTGTTTTTTCACAAATATACTTAAACAAAAACCTCACCTTATCATGGATCAATCCAAACTTCTTCAACAAAATTTGATGTCTTCCATAAAACCCTTTCGCATGTATTTGACCGTGTTTCATACATCTTTAATTTTTAGATTTTTTATGTTTGGTAATTTTTTCAAAATATATATCTGACGATGAATACTCAAATTTAATATATTTATTGTTATTAGAGTAAATTACACAAATAGTTCTTGTGATTTATAGCAAATTACGTGTTTCGTTCCTAATATAAAAAATACATTGGTATTCCATATTTTGAAACATTGTCATGCTTTCAGTCCCTAGAAACTCAATTTTTTTAAAAATTTCGAGTTTGTCATGATAAATTAATTTCACATGTGGTCCCTAATTAATTAATTTAGTTTTTTATGTTTAATTATTTGTATATTTATAATTGTTTAATTAATAAATAATAATATTTTAATTACAATTTATTTATGTATTTTATCTATATATTGATGATAACATTCGTATTGACAAAATTATTTATTTTTTTTATTAATATTTGTTTTATAATTTTTGCATCTAGTTATATATTTAATTAATTTACCTATCTTATTTTAATATATTAGTTTTTTAATGCTATTAATGTTGTTTTTTGAAAGTCATAACATGAAAAATATGTACATTCATTTACAAATTTTAAAAATCATTCATTTTTATTTGATAGACTTTTATTAGTAGACTATTGTATATTCTACATATAAAATAGTGATAGTAAATTGTATTATTTCTAATAAACTTTAACAAGCTTGTAATTTTTTATCATATATAAAATTTTTATGAGTGTAACATAGGGCTGAAAACAAATCAAACGTTCGCCGAACAGTTGCGGATGTTCGTTATGTTCGGTCATTTGTTAAACGAAATGATATGTTACACTAGGGCGGTAAACGAACCGAACGAACACGAACGATGATATGTTCATTAACATTTGGTTCGTTTTACAACCCTATGTTACACTCATAAATATTTTTAAAATGCTAAAAATTACAATTTTGCTAAAGTTAATCAGAAATAATATAACTTTATTAATACTAATTCATATGTAGAATATACAATAGTCTCACCTTTTCTCTCTGTAAGATTTTAAAATTTTATAAATGGATGTATATATTTTTCATGTTTAGAATTTCAAAAACAACATTAATATTATTTAAAAATTAATATGGAGATGTATGATACAATATTAGTTGAGTGGTCATGATATGTTCTCACCTTTTCTCTCTGTAAGATTTTTCCAACCCGAACCAAACCATACCCACACACATACATGCATGCATTCATACACACACTCTTGAGAATAGGCATGGCAATGGGGCGGGGCGGGGATCTCAGTTCACATTCCCATCCCCACTTCTTAATCCTCTCCCCCATCCCCGGCCCCATCCCCGTCGGGGAATGAGTTCCTATCTCCATCCCTGTCCCAATCGGGGATCCCCGTCGGGGAATCGGGTTTTTCGAGTTTCTAAAAGATTATTAAGTTTAAACTATAAATAGTAATTTAGTAGAAAATTTTATGTAAATAAATTTTAAAACAATCAATTCAAACATATATGAGTTATTTACATATATAATTTATAATTTATAATGAAACTAAAACAAAGGAATGTATGCAAAAGATTTATAAAACCGCTAAAATTAAAAAACAATAGTATTTTAAAGTATAGAAAAATCATATACAATGATATTTTATATATTATATAAAATACAATGAATATAATTTACATTGTAAAGTAAAATATATATAATAATCTATATTAAAACATAATACATTATCGGGTTCGGGGTCGAGGATTAAAGTGTCTCTCATCCCCGCCCCATCCCCATTATTTTAAATCGGACATTCCCCGTTCCCATCCCCGGTCAAATCGGGGTCGAGTTACGGGTTTCCCGTCGGGTATGAGTTTTGTTGCCATGCCTACATGAGAAGTGTGAGAAGCATTATGATTTACAAATTTTATATATTGATTCACTTATTTTTTGAATTTGTGATTCATTGTTTATAAATTCAAAAAATAAGGAATCAATATTAAAAAGTATTAATTCGTTGATTTATTTAATCCGGAATTTATGATTCATTATTTATAGTTTCTCATTTGATAATATATATATATATGGTTGGGTTCCGGTAAGAACCCTCAATTCCGTGAGAAACGTGAGAACCACTCCAAAATGTATAAAATTGTATAGAAAATGGACAAATTTTAGCACGAGATGCGTAAATGTTTACATGAAATGCATAATATATATATATATATATATATATATATATATATATATATAGACACACAACGTGAGAACCACTCCAAAATGTATAAAATTGTATAGAAAATGGACAAATTTTAGCACGAGATGCATAAATGTTTACATGAAATGCATAATATATATATATATATATATATATATATATATATATATATATATATATACATAGAGAGAGAGAGAGACTAAAGATATTTTGTGAACAAGTTATCATTGTGAACAACCATAAATATACCTTTGAATCTTATGAATCTTGTTGAAAACACTACCAAACTCATCTACTAAGCTATTAATCTTATGGGGAAATTGCGCAAAAAACCTCTAAGTTGGATCATTTTTGCGATTAAAACCCCCAACCATTTTTCATTGCACAAAAAACCTCCAACCGGTTAAAACTGTGTAAATTTGGGTTTTTTTCAAAAAATCTGACTTGCAACCGGTTTAGCCGGTTGCAACTTGATGATGTGTACAATTTTTAAATAGATTTTTGCGTAAAAAACCCCCAACTTGTTTAGTTTTTTGAATTAAAACCCCAAATCATTTTTCATTTGATAAAAAACCTTCAACCTACAAAGATAATTAAAATTGAGTCTTCACTGATGGAACATAAATAAACAAAATTCAGAAGCTAAAAATGGAACATAAATAAACGATATTGAACATAAAGCTGAAGCTAAAAATGCAACTCGTGAACACAGAATGAAATTGATTCCATCGGCACAATTGAAGTTAAAATTCAAAATTAAACGACAAAAGTTAATCGAACATACATACATAAAATAAACAACACTGAACATAAAGATGGGATGGAGTAATCGGAGTTGCCGGAGGTAGAGCAGAAGAGAAAATGTAAATATTATTGTTGGTTAGAGATGAAAAAAAATAGTTAAGGGTTTTAATCGAAAAAGTCACCAACTTCGAGGTTTTTTATGCAAAAATTGAGTTTAAGAATTATACATGTAGTGCCACGTAGGCGCCACGTAAGTCAGGTTTGCCATGTGGACGCCACGTGTGTGCCACGTAAGCATATTAACCTATTATTACCGGTAATGTCCTGATTTCAAAAGATTTTACCGGTTAGAGGTTTTTTGTGCAACAGAAAATGGTTAGGGGTTTTAATCACAAAAATGGTCCAACTTTAGGGTTTTTTACGCAATTATCCCTAATCTTATTGGGTACTATGGATTTTATTGAATCTTATGAATTTGTCGAATCTTATGAATATTGTTGAATTCTATGAATCTTGTTATAAAAACTACTATGAACCTTCTGAATGTTCTGGATCTTGTTGTAGACACTAATATGAACCCTTTGAATCATATGAATCATGTTACAAACAGTTGTTGATATATATGAATGGTTATATGTATTTTTTATTTGTTCACAACGATAACTTGTTCAAAATGGATCTTATCCATATATATATATATATATATATATATATATATATATATATATATATATATATATATATATATATATATATATATATATATATATATAATATGGTTCGAGAAATTACCACCCATTATGCAGCGCACCAGAAGGTACCACCTTTAAAAAAGTTTTTTTAATTTTTTTCATAAACATGTTTTAATTAACATTATGAATATCATATGTAAATTTCACATACATTCACATCTTCTAGCTTCTCAAAAATGATGTGAACACACACTTATATATGTTTGAATATATGTGAACACACATTTATGTGATGCGTGTTTTCATGCACTTAGAGTGTTCGGATTTACGTGAAATTTACATATGATCTTCATAATGTTAATTAAAACATGTTCATGAAAAAAATTTCAAAAAACTTACTTTTTCGGGTGGTACCTTCTGCTGCGCTGCATAATTGGTGGTACTCACTTGAACCTATATATATATATATATATATATATATATATATATATATATATATATATATATATATATATATATATATATATATATATATATGTATGTATGTATGTATGTATGTATGTATGTACGCATGCATGCATGTATGTACGCATGCATGCATGTATGTACGCATGCATGTATGTATTTATGTATAGAATATGGTTCGAGAGATTACCACTCATTGTGCAGCGCAGCAGAAGGTACCATCTTTAAAATAACTTGTTAAAATTTTTTTTTCATAGACATGTTTTAATTAACATTATGAAGATCATATGTAAAATTTGCATACATTTACATCTCCTAGCTCCTAAAACTGATGTGAACACACACTTACATAATTTTGAATATATGTGAACGTGCATTTATGTGATACGTGATTTCATGCACTTAGAGTGTTCGAATTTGATTGAAATTTATATATCATCTGTGTAATGTTAATTAAAACATGTTCATGAAAAAAAAATTAAAAATTACTTTTAAGAGTGGTACCTTCTGGTGCGCTGCATAATGGGTGGTACTCACTTGAACACACACACACACACACACACACACACACACATATATATATATATATATATATATATATATATAGAGAGAGAGAGAGAGAGATGTGATCATCGCAGAACCTAAACTTAGTGTAGAACCGTAGAACCAATATCGTCCATGGATTAGATTAATCTAATGGTGTAGGTCCCGAGAGGTTCCCAAAGTATATAGTTATAAGCTGTAGAAGGGGGGTGAATACAGCAATTTAAAAACTACACACTCTTTTCTCAATGTTTGTATGTATTATCAACAATTTGTTAATTACAAACAAGCTTGAATGCGGAATAGTTCAAGCTGAGATGACAGATACAACAGTATGTTCACTAGTCTAAGACAAACTCAAACTAGAATACAATGAATACACTCACTAAGAAGCACTCACTGTGTTTACAAGACTTAAGGGAACAGCTTATGTAAAACAGCTTAGACACACAGATGCTGGTTTACACAGAAGGCTTGCATGCATGAAAAATCACACTTGCACGTTCACTCTTGGTTTCAGCACTTAGCTTTCTTCACACTTCTTTCTGACCTTAGAAGCTTCCTTTTATACTCACTTAGAGGATCTAAGAGAAACATCTTCATTGGACGGAATGAAAAAGGAGAAGTCTTGTTTGAAAAGACAATATAACTTTTCTGCACTTTTTCTGAAAAGCAGACTTGCCTTCTCTTGTGCAGAACTTTTGTCTTTTTACTTTCTACTGTTGCATTGCCTTTAACCATTTTAGGAATGTCAACTTTGCGTCTTTCTTCCTTGTAAAGGCCTATTCTGATATAAGAAAAAGGTCTGTCACCCTTTTTCAAATATCCGTTTGTCTTCATGTAACAGAACAGCTTGGGCAGGCTGAGCGGTTCTGCTTTCCACTTTGTCTTCAACTGTGTAAACTGATCTGGTAGTTAAAAACAATACATGATGACTTGGAAACTAATTCCATAAAGTGTTTAGCCTGTTCACAAAGAACAGGTTCTGTTCAAAAAGAACAGAACACTTTAAAAGTGCCCAAGCTGCTCAACAGTGTAGAGCAGCGTAGACAGTTTATGTCCAGCCTGATCAGTAGACAGAGCAGCTTGGAACAATAACTGTCTAGTTTGCAACACAATGCAACATATAGACAGCTTATAGACTGATTTTGCAAATCATTTTCAGTTTCAATAAGGGCATATAACAGGCCTTAAATTCAACCTTCAAATGCATCAACAGGTTTGATTATAAATCTCCCCCTCAGATGTAGAACAGGTTTGACTGAGGCCTTTTTGTGCCTAACAATCTCCCCCTATTTGCAATAACCAGTCCAAGCTAGTCTTATAAAAAATCACTATATATTTTTACAGTACATTTTGCTGAATTGAAATTACAACATTACAGTAAAGTAAAAGATCAGTTTATATATACACTGATTCTTGATTATACTAGAACAACACATGTTCTTACAAGAGTACAACTAATGTACTAATGTATTTTACAACTAATGTAAAAGCAAAAATTACAACTTATGTAATTATGTACAACTAATGTACAAGATGTTTGGACTGTTTGAGTTGGGAGCAGATAATGGCAAGCCTGTCCAACTGATGGACAGCTCCCATTCTTCACCTACCCAGACGGTAGATGGACTTCATATCAATGGAGAAGGATCCTGAACCATCTTTTCCAGTTCTTCCCTTGTATCCTCAAGTTCCTCAACTTCACTTCTGATGATCATGAACTTGGGATCATTGAGCTCTCCTCTTTCATAGAAGCCTCTGAGCTGATCCCAGATGGCTGCTCTCCATTTGCTAGACTGCCTAAATGAAACTGCAAGTCTGAAGGCGGCAAGTTGTCTCAGATCAACTTTGTACAGCTCTGAGGCTCTTTGGAAGCACTTCCTCTGAGTTAGGGGATCTACAAAAAATGCCCCCAGCTCAGGTTCTTCAATAATTTTGCCATCCTCAAACTCTATTCCTTTAGGCAGACTATGATCAACTCCTTTTATTTCAATGGCATAGTCGCCCTGTTCAATCAGCGTAAGGAGTAGCTCCATCTCTGTATCCTTCTTTGTCCTTCTGGCCTTTATTTTGGGGTATGTCACAGAGACACCCTCTCTTACTTCTTTTGGAATCAGGCCCAGCTCACTTACTCTCTCCATCAGCTTCTTGATGTATGCCGTGATAGTCTTGGCCGTTTCTGACTTAGACTGGCTCAGGGCAACTGCCAGTTCCACCCATTCCCTGTATCCCATCTGTGCAACATCAGTGTGATCGTAGGATTCCATTTCAGGGCCTGTTGCACCCATCCTGGTGATCTGAAGCTTCCACTGTGTGCCTTTTCTTGAAATGGGAACAGCTTTGACAATCGCTTCCTTGGCAAGCCTTCTATTAGCAACATCATAAAATTTCTTTCTAGCCAAGTTGTCAAAGTGGAATTTGGCTCTGGCAGAGGGTACTTGAGTCTTGGTCACAGAGACCTGAGCACCCTGTGCTTTTTCTCCCTCCTTTTCTCCTGTTGATTCCTTAGCAGCTTCCATTAATTTCTGTTGCACATCCAAGGAAGACATTTTTGCTTTTCTTGCCTCTTGAAGCGCAAAAGATTTAGCAGCTTTGGCAGATTGTTCTTCTTTTCTTAATATTTCCAGGGCTTGAAGCTGTTCTTCTCTGAACTCAAAGTATTTGTGCATTGGAAGACCCATCTCCTTTGCCCTGCCTTTGTGAAACTTAAGATCAGCTGCTTTCTGCTGTTGTTGATCAATGGCTGCTTT